>CM074946.1:3661379-3679862 GCA_037577455.1 Pangasius macronema
TATGGTCTTAAACTTTTGATCAGCTGATGAACAGCCTGTTTGAGTTTAAATGCAGTTTTCAATAAATTGCCAATCTCAGTTTTTTTGTCTCTTGCTCCTTTTTCTTATTTTGACATTTTGAAGTAGTTCTTACAACCTGGTTATGATCCACCAGCGCGAAATGCGAATACTTGGAATGTTTCCCCTGGTCTTCAGATTTTGTTCAGGAGTGTATATATAAGTTAGTCTCTTTAGAGTGGCCAGAAACACCATTATGCTCTACATCTTTCGCTTCCCTTTCCATGTCTGTGTGTTGTATGTAAGGTTCAAGCAAAGTGCAAACCCTTAGATTTGAACTTCAGAGGAAGCAGTTCATGATCACATCCAAAATAATTCAAATTAAAATTTTATTGGTCACATACACAACCATACACAGTATGGCATGCAGTGAAGTGCTTTTTTTGACCGTCTGTGATATAAAAATAGAATTCACATAAACCAGAATTTACTTCTATACAGGCAGGAAAGGAATAAGATAAAAATATGTTATAAGTGATACAAACATTGGTGGCAGAAGCAGTACGACTGTATTTTGAATTAGGTGCAGAAATGTGCAGTTGTTTATGCAATATTTACTTTGTAGTATATGCTGTGTGACATCAAGCTGAAGTAGTGCAAACAAGTTCAAGCTCTAGTCCTATGTGGTGTCCTGCTTGAGGGCCCAAATGGCCGGTGGGAAAAAGCACCTCCTCATTCTCTCTGTGTTGGCCTTCAGGGAACGGAAGCACTTCCTGGACCGCAACAGAGAGAAGAGTCCATTGTTCATATGGCTGAGGTCCCTCACTATCTTCCGGTCCTGTTTCCAGCAGCACTTGTTAGAATGCAGGTCAGGGAGATCAGTGAAGATGGTATGCTCAGCTGATCACACCACCCTCTGGAGAGCCCGCCTATCCTGTTATTCTAACCAGGCTGTGATGCTTCCCGTCAGGTTGCTCTTAATGGTATGCTAATTGTAATGGGTCCAGGATGTCAGGTAATGAAGAGATGATGCAGTCTCTGACCACCATTTAAAAGCACTTCATCACAGCTGAGGTCAGGGCTACTGGGCAATAGTCACTGAGGCAGGCAGGCTGGGGTTTCTTTGGGACAGGAATGATAATGGACTGTTTGTAGCATGTAGGCATTATCTACTGTGTCAGGGAGAGGTTGAATATCTCTGTGGATACTGGGGCTAGCTGGTCAGTGCAGGCTCTAAGGACGTGACCTGAGATGCCGTCCTGCTGCCTTCCTGGCATTAACTCTCCTGAAAGACTTCCTCACATCATGCTCCGAGATGATGAAATCATTTCATATTCTGACATTCTCCGCATGCATACTGCCACTAGCACTGTTAGCACTGTGAGCAGTGCTAACATTTTTAGCAATGTTAGCCGCAGTCTCAAAGTGAGGGTAAAAAGTGTTCAGCTCGTCCTTCCGAGAAGTGTCCGTATTCACCATTCTAGAGGATGGAGTTTTATAGTCTGTTATTGTTCTCAGACCCTGCCACAGGCTCCTAGAGCCACCCTCTTGGAACTGTGACTCTAGTTTCCTACAGTAGCACCACTTCACCTCCTTCACCGCTCTGGGAGGTGCTTTTTCATAAGGAATTAATTGCAGGTAATTCAAGGTGACCTTGTCATGTCAATACCAATCACAATTTGGCCCAGAGCAAGTGGCTAGCTGAGAATGCACTCTATAGGTAAACGTTTTTTTAGCATCATGTTAGTGCTTACAGTATATATGACCAAATATGGCTTTACACATCATTACAACAACGTACACTATATGGATAAAAGTTTCTGAACACCATGACCATCACGCCCACATGTGATTTTTTGAACATCCCATTTAGTCCCCCTTTGCTGTTCCACTCTTCGGGGAAGGCTTTCCACTAGATTTTGAAATGTCCGCACAAATCCAACAAAAAGTTGTTCAATGGAGTAAAGGGCAGGACCCTGTGAAGGGACCTTAAGTTCATTCACTGTCATGCTGGAACAGGTATAGGCTAGGATCTTTAATTCCAGTGAAGGGAAATTGTAGTGCATACAACGACATCCTATACAATTGCGTGCTTCCAACTTTGTGGCAACAGTTTGGAGAAATCCCACATATGGGTGTGACGGTCAGGTGTCCACAAGTTTTTGGCCATAAAGTGTATGTATGGAGGAGGCTATCTTGTTGTAAACACATGTTTTTTCCCACTCTTCACGGTCCAGAGATGTTCTCTTCTCTCTCAGCAAATCTGATACTGATCTGCTGAATCTGTGGAAATTTGGCCCTTATATGTCCTACTCATATTACTGCTTATTTAAGTAGTAGCATATCCTTGTATCTTTCCTACTTTCCCACTACCTTGAAAGCAAGGTCATGCAAAAATACAGGTATCTGTCTTCGAGAAGATCACATTTCATGTATTTGATCATTATGCAAGAACTCTTTGAGCTATACATATTGAACACAGGATAGACTTTTAACTGTATTTCTATATTTAAACATAATTGCTGATAAATGTAACACAAACAAATTTAAATGGTAGTAAACAGTAATTCTCCATTATGTTCCTACTTTCCAGTCAATCAAAACCCAAATTTATCACAACACATGCTGCTGTTTAATTGTCTCTAGATTTTTAATGTTAATGTTAATGTTAATACTCGAGACTTCTAATGCTGCAATAAACAGAGAGCCAACTAATACTCCAGCTAATACATTTGTGAAACACAATTTGAAGGTTGCTACCAGTGTAACAGTTGAAGGTCAGATTGAACCCTGCCCTATATCATTTGATTTCTTAGTTAGGGTTAACTGACATACAGAGGGCAGATAAAACAGCTGACATACTATCAGCAAATACCATGGGGAAAGTCTTGGTGCACTGTTATTTTATTATTGTAGTATTTTATGTATCCAGGCTACAGTACATAATCCAAAAATTTTTAATGTATACATAAAGTTTGTAAAGAGCCTGTCTGCATGTGCTACATATAATGTGCAGAAGCCCACAAGCAATACAGAATTTAGAAATTATGGGTGAATTTGGGTTAGCATTAAACCCAATTACAGGTTACTATTAAATTGATATAATAATATTGCTGCTGGGACAGTATTTTGTGTGCATTTGGAATGAGGTGAAAGAGCTTTCCATAATTTTACAGGGTGCACCTGGGTATGCTCCCTCATCCAGCATATAACAGAAAACCAATAAATTGTTTAAACATGTGATTTTCTCAGTGAAATAGCTGACAGACAAAAAACAATCAAATCTGTATAATGAAAGGTGTATGTTTACAAGAGTTCACAGTGACACATTTATTACCATGATTACAGGTTGCTTCTTTTTGCTTGACGAAATAACAACTGAGCTATCTGCCATGTGCTGTATGTACTGTATGTGAATAACTGGGTGTCATCCCTTATTGCTGCATACTGATGTTAACTAAGGCAGAGGAGCATGTTTATATCATGTTTAGATATGAGAAGTTGGGTACGTTCACTGGGAAAAAGAGGTTATGTTTCCTTCTGAAATTTTTCTTTCAGCATTGCTTGAAAATTGTAAGACCAAACTAATATACCTGCTTGTTGTTGCTTGCATGTGTATGTGTGTGCTTTTGTGTCTTGGTAGGCCTAAGAACAGTAAGGGGAGCCATCTGATCCATTTAGAATCACATATAATATTGTACACTTAATTTAATATAAAGTGCCTACACTGTATGGCCAAATGTATGTGGACACCTGACTATCATACTTGTATGTGGACCTTCCACAAATTATTGCCACAAAGGTTAAGGCACGCAACCTGTTCCTATCAACATGTTCTGGCATGACAGTGCCCCCAAAGCAAGATCCATAAAGACATGGTTTGCCAGGATTGGTGTGGAAGAACTCGAGTGTCCTGCACAGAGCCCTGACCTCAACCCCACTGAACAGAGTCTGGAATAGGATGTTTAAAAAGCATATGGGTGTGATTGTCAGGTTTCCACATACTTTTTGCCATATAGTATATATACGAGCAGCACTGTTTGTTCTCTCACAGCATGCTTAACATTATCACATTCACAGAACATTTTTTTTAATGAGGAAAAGTCCCATCACTGTGCTTGATAATTGAGTTAAATACTATATCTAAAACACTGTGCAGACTAAAATGCTACAAAAAGGTGCATCAGCTCTGTTATTGTTCATAATTAGCAAAACCAGTTTGTGTTTTTGTACTCTAAAAGATGTCATCATTCAACATGAAAAAAGAGAGAGATTCTGAGAAATATTTCCATAAATGCCCCATTACTCAGCACATGTGATGTTGTTGCCAGCAGGAAAATACCAAAAGAACAGTTTGACTTCTCCACTTCATATGCTCTGTTTTCTCTTCAATCTTTCTTTCTCCCTCTCTTGAGCCATCGCTTCTCTCTCTCGTCTGTTGGAAAAGCCGTCAAATTCAGGCACAGACAGGATTTAAACTGCTATGACCTTTAAAAGAAAATAAATTACCGATGTCACAGTTTTGGAAAATGGAGTGTTAGAATATAAAATTTCAAGAAACACATCTTGGGTCTTTTGAGTCTTTATTGTACTTCCAACATTCTTGATTTAAGCATTTTCATTTCATATCTCACATACAGACTGTAAGACAAATGCTTGATGACTTGTTGACTTTGTGTGGATCTGTTCTCAGTGTCTGTGCAGAGTTTGCAAGTTCTCTCTGTGTCTGTGTGGATAAATTGCCCCTAGGTGTTCAAATGTATGTTCAAATGTGTTCAAATGTATGGTATCCTGAGGTGGACTAGCACTCTTGGGTGTATTTACCAGAATAAATTGGTTATTGAATAAAAAATGAAAGAGCTGCCCCCATGCTTGCTTTATTGAGACTTCCCTGAATAAATTAGTCTCCATATTTGGAGAGAATAGTCAAAAAGGAGAGCCCAGAGTCAAACTGGCATGCTTGACTCATGCCAGCATAGCTCATAACATACTATCTACTCATCCAAGTGAAACTTGCCAAACGTCATTGACTCTGTAAGGCATGAGAATTACTCATAGCCTTAAGGGAAGACAGACTTGAGGTTAAGTTTCATGTGTGGTATGGGTTAAAAAGAGCTTAGCACTGTAAACAAAAGAACATTATGACCCATGATTTAAACCTAGAACAAAACAGCTCCCACTCGAATTGTCTATTGTAATTTCTTTGGTTGTCACAAGACAAAGCCAATTCATTAAAGTTGAGGACAGAAATGACCATAATAATTGTCTTAACCAACCATATTTCATGTTCATAAACAATGGACTTTTCCTACTGTGGATGTTTGACTAACAGCTACACTGGTATACATACTTACACTGTCAAGCAAACCCTACATTTGGTATTTTGTCCATCTTTAGAAAATTGGTATCAAATGGCTCAGGAGAGTTTCCTGCTTTATACTTGTCAAAAATGTTGAGATTTATGAACAATATGGCCACCACCTGCCAATCAATTCTAATGGGGCAGGGCATAACTCATTCAAACAGATTCTTTACATGCATTCAAATATAACTTCAGAACAAGGTTCTGCCAATTTTGGGGTGTTATCATCAACAGGGGGTGGAGCTGACAAAACTGTTTCTCAGGAACTGTGAGTCCAGTTGCGCTGAAACTTCTGCATCTTTAGCCTAATGTGTATATGTACTGTTAATGAGGACCTGGTCACTTAAAAAAAAAAAAAAAAACATGGCCACAATCAGCCAATTAAATTTTAGCAGGCATTTGATAGGGTTAACAATGAGCAATCATTGTGACACTGTGGGTGCTATTCATGTATAAACAAGCAAAATATCATGTAAAATAAGCTATATAGTGAAGATTCTGCATTTGTCCTGATTCACTGGCTTATTCCACAAATATTGATCTTGTGGACTATTTAGCCCCGCCTACACAAATGTCTGATAATTTCACATATATGCCAACCAAACCTTTGCAAATTATTCCCAGGATATTTGCCATATCTTAAAAACTGTAGTGTCAAATTACTCACAACTGTTGGTTTGTCAATAATTAATCAAAAACGCTAATATATCTTTTAAAACTTGTCTCCTACCGATCAGTCATTGCAAGGAGGGGCTTAGTTTACTCATGTATTGGATGGATTTGTGCAAAACTTGAAAGACATGTTTTGAACTAGATTATGAAGCTATCTGCTAAGGTAGGGGTGTGGATACCCCCTGGGGGGTGGGTAAAGTTCAAATACATGTATCTCAGGTACCACAAATCTGATTGAGCTGAAACACCCTACCAGCTGTGATACAATGGCATCTGCCTGGCAATGCCGTATTGCAATGCCGTATTAGCAACACTAAGAACTTGTTTAAGCTGCAAAATTACTCTGCATTCTCTATAGGAGATGTATTGTTTTAGTTATTAGACATTGCACAATGCACAAAACTATTGTTATCCAATTTCTATTACATCTCATTATGTTGGCTTGACAGAGCCAACATACTGTTCTCTATAATCACGAGTCTTATAACCTTTTAGACTTTTAACCTTTGCACTCTTAACTGTTAAATTCTTTTACATTTTGAAATCAGTGAAAACAAAACATTGTAATGTCATTTAACTCTTTTAGATTGTCCAGTGGGCTTTATCAGTCCAATATCAAAGTTTGTCCATGAACTTTAACTTTCAGATTTACTCCTGTTTTACCCATAGAACATCATATACTGACTAATAATGGCTTTGAAAACTTTCCATATGTCCTGCTGACCTGTTTAGCTAACCATCATAAAACATGGCTTATAGGACCTTGCTGGGAGACAAAATAAAAAAGGTATGGAAGTTCAAATTTATTGGTTATGATAAACAACTATCATTGAACACGTACAGGAATGTGTGATACTTTAATTACAGGAACAGTATGTCGCTTTGGGATATAAGTGGCAATGTCTAGTAAGCCTGAAGTGTTTCATATCAATATCAGTATATTAATATATTAATATATTAATATATTAATATATGACAGATAGTATGCAGTGAGACCAGAATGAAAATGTACGTGTAAAGCCATGTAAAGAATTTTCAGTGCTGTTGGTTTGACTGGAATTTTACTTTAGTGATTTTGAGGTTTAAGAATTTATTCAGAAGCCTTTTCAAAAAATCATTGCATCATTGTTTTTAATTAATCTAAAATATATAGCTGGAGCAGGTGCATGCTTCAAATACAATTGAAACAGTATATGAAATATTTATATGTGTATATTTTGAGGACAACTTAGATACAGCAATCGCCTTAACGAAGATCAGATAGATGTCTGTTTATGCATGGACCATATCACCATGGCTCAACAGTACCACTACTTAGTTTCTGGCAATCTATTAGACTTTAATATCGGTGGTCTCATGCTTCTATTACTTAGCTATTTGGACTCGTAACTCCATTGCAAAACTAAAGAGGCAATATCTGTACATCAAACATTCACCGAGAAATCCACTGCATTTCAGGCAAGTAATAATAAATGTGTGTAAAACTGTCTGCCAAACTATGACTTTAAATAAGAGTCAGTGCTTGCACGGCAGTGGAGCGCAGCTCGGCAGGACCCGCCTCTGGAGTCGGGGAGGTTTAAACGGAGTGCAGCGCGCCTCCCCTTCACCAAGCTGAACATGTGCTGAGCTCTTTGCATCCGAAAGTGGATTCTCGGAACTCTCCTGCTCACTGGTCTCATTTGGAAAAGAAGCACAGAGATCACTGCGTGGAGAGCAGCCAACGTCTCCGAAAACCGCGTTTTCAGTTGATGAACTCCGGAATTTTTTCATTCAGGCGCGAAACGGAGCGCGAAGCTGCCGCAATCGTATCATCGGTGCATTTGTAATTTGGATCAATCCAACGTTCCATAACGTTTAAACTGGACATTGTGAGACTGACACATGATTCGTACTCCGAACTAATTCTATTCAGTCAATTTATCCCCTCCCCATCAGCTAACTGCTCCATGGGTCTGGAGGGGAGGAAGACACTGTTTAGCGCGTGCGCCTTGATAGCGCTCGTGCCCGTCTGTTTCACCTCCTACGTGCCGTGCGAGCCGTGCGATCCGAAGGCGCTGTCCATGTGTCCACCCGTTCCCACGGGCTGCCAGGCGGTGAAGGAGCCGGGCTGCGGCTGCTGCTTCACCTGCGCGCTGCGGGAAGGACACGAGTGCGGCGTCTACACGGGCACGTGCGCCACGGGTCTGCGCTGCCTACCACGCGCAGGGGAGGAGAAGCCGCTGCATGCGCTTCTACACGGCAGGGGTGTGTGCATGAACGAGAAGGGCTACAAGCCGGCCCAGGGTGAGTTCCTACACTGACTCGCGGCAGGAATGAGATGGTTATACGTGTATGGAAGCATTTTTAATTTGTAAATGCGTGTAGCTCATGCACTGCCAATCCCCCGTTGCTAAATGATTACACAATGATATTTATAGGAACACCACTTACCATGATTGTATAAAATCAGTCTACTTCTGCATGCTACCTACAGGATCAAAGATTGTGTAATTAACTCTTCTTATACTGTAGACAATTAGACCAGACTATCACCATCTTGCACCCTAAAAGGGTCTTAGTTTTGTCCTTTTAGGGGAAACCTATCTCCATCTAGCAAGGTTCCAGATTACTAGACACACTAATAATCTAAAGAACATTTGAGGAACAAGATTATATATATAGGGTCATTTTTCTAATGTTTTTATGTGTGTACATGCTTTTATTACATCATAACACATCTTTGTGTTGTTAATATGCAGCAGTGTCATAGTATTTGGATATCTCAGGATTCTCTTTCTAATCTTGATCCATACTGCCTCTGAATTCTCTCTTACGCTGTCTCTCTCCATGTGCTGATTGCACATTATGCAAGGTTGAGATTTGCTCTATGGTGATTCAGCAAAATCTGCTTAACTCATCTCTAGAAAAGAGCATCATAAATTCCAAGAACAGTTCTCCAAGATTAGGAGATAGCATGATGATATCCTATCAAGGCCTCCTAACTGAGAGCCCCTGGATGAAGTATTGCACTGTTTTTTTTCTGGAATTGAGGGAATCACTGTGATTTGCCATCTGATTTGCCAGTGGTGGTGTCAAGAGATTTGAATATTTGGAAAGCTATATATTTATATGGTACAATAACCCTTTCACTTGATGGTAAAAAACATGGTGAAAGACATTCAGATAATTTAACTGGGCATCCGCCACCTTCATCTTCAATTAAAGGGCTGTAGCTTTTGATAATATTTGGCGCAAAATTAACTTTTTTCTTTTAGTTATTAAATTGGGAAAAATTATGAATTTTCTTCAACCACCCTACATTTTTAAATTCCATATTTACAGTGTAGGACTACTGTAACATTTGAACATTTTATTATGGGTGACATGCAGGAGTGGACTTAGCACTAAGCAAAGGTAGGCAACAGCCCTGGGTCCCCAGAAGCCAAGGGCCACCTAAAAATGCAACTTATATATTTTAATTATTAATGCTAAACAATGTATGCTAGAAATTTAAATATTGATATTAAAGCACTGACATAGGGCCCCATTCCTAACATATTTTGCCTAGGGCCCCCAAATCACTAAATCCACCCCTGGTGACCTACAATGTAAAACATTATTTCTGGTGTCAAAAATATAATACACATGACTTGCATAACATTTACTTAAAACAATCGAGTTCAGCTGCTTAGGTTCAACTTCATAAAAGCCATTAAATGTTACAACACTGTGCACATTATGAAGCAGAAAATTTCAGGTAAAATCTACCACATGCAGAAGCCTCATAACTCAGGCAGTAATCACAGCCCATGCTCAGGGAAGCCCACAAGAAACCGATACTGTTGGGTTCTTTCTAGTTGGTAAATTGGATGTTTTATAATATACTTGACATTCAGAAGTATGTTATTTAAGGTAAGTGATATTTTGACTGTGACAAAGAATATAGTTTCAGTTCATTTGTGAATATCAATTAATACTAGCTTGATTGTCGCTAAGCTAATGCGATCTTGGTGGTTAATGCTAATTGCCGTCCTTTATTAAATTAGTTTAGCTGCTAGCCTAGAGAAATTACCAAAGCTCTCCTGACGCATTGCTACTCATATTTATAAGGTTAACTGTCAAGCATAGTTGTACACATACTTCTAAATAAATTGCTAATGAGTCATTGTAAAATAACATTTAAAAAATGTTGAAACGTTATATTTAAAGTTTAATACGTTAAAAGGTTACAAACACATTAAAATGTTACAACAATCCTTTGCTAACCCAGTTAGTTAGTAGGCGGTTGCTATGCTAAGGCGGTTGGTCGTAGGGGGTTGCTAGGTGGCTGCTGTGCTGTCTCGGTTGGTTGCTGGGGTGTTGCTATGCGATTGCTGTGCTATCCCAGGTGGTTGCTAGTGTCACTCCGTCTGTTCTGTGTTCTGCATTCCGCCCCTCACTCTCTCACAAATCGCATCCACAGTAGTTTGGTGGATGATGGGTAGCTTTTATTCTTAGCATATGAAATGATTTGTTGCCATATTGCATCAAACCAGCCTGTAACGAGTTCAGCAACCACACAAGAGTGCATAAGTGAACGGAAGGTCACTGTAGCCAGCCTAACTAGGACATGCTCATTTTACTAAATTTACATGTGCCTTTTGCTAATTTTGTATAAAACTGTCTAAAAATGCAAATAGTCAACAAATGACATGCACACATACATTGCTAGTAATTCAGATTATAAAGGAAATATATTTAGATATCGAAAATAAAATCGAACTTCCCACAGCAAGGAGGAGATCTTCTGTGTTTTCCAAGAATAATACACTGAAATGAAGTTCAGAATTAATTCCTTTCAGCTACTGACCAGCAGGTGGTGCTGAACCCATTTGCATGAATTTCACTGAACTATATTCGGTATAATGCTTCATTTAACATTAGGGTGATGCTAAGTTGTTCCAGTGCTATACCAGTCGGCTGCTTGTGAGTTGCTATGTGGTTATTATGCTATCTAAGGGCGTTGCTAGGTGGTTACTATGCTAATCCAGTTGGTTGCTATGGTGTGTTAGTTAATTGCTAGGGTATTGCATAGTGATTTTAATTTCTAATTAAAATTTCAAACTTAAAAATGGGTTATTCTATGAGAATGTTTAACTAACGAGACTGAATAATTAAATTTACAGTGAAGCACCTATATTGCTGGTATGTACCTTGCAGTTCCAGTGCTTCCTGTATAAACAGAACCATTTTCCCAACAGCAGTAGGAACTGTAAGGCCAGATTGGAATTTTGAGATGATCCTCAAAAGTTCTGGAACCAAGATTAACCTTTACCAAAGTCATGTAAAGGCCAAAGCTTGGAGAAAGAAAGGATCTGCTCATGATCCAAAACATAAAAGCTCATCGGTCAAACACAGTTGCTGAATAGTGTCATGGCTTGGGCTTGCATAGGTTCTTATTGATGAACTAACTCATGGTGGTAGCAGCAGAATGAATTCAGAAGTCCACAGAAACATTCTGTCTGCTAAATTACAGAGAAATGCATCTAATTGTGATTAATTATGTCACTGGACCTAACCCATTCAAGCATGTATTTTAACCTCCTGAGGCTTGTTGCACAGTGAGTTGAGTTGCAGAGTTTGAGTTGACAAAACCAAATTAATCCAACCCGGGTTAACAGGTTTCATAACGCTGGTTATCAACTTTCACAATCAACCCAGGTTTTAACCCTGAATCAATGTTTATTCAGCATGCGTGTGCACATAAAGCCGTTTGCAGCAAACAGCCAATATAGCGTTCAACATGGAAAAAAGCAGGTGAGCATACTTCTGACTGAAGAGCAAGAAATTATTATGCCAAAATATGAGGAATTTAAACCTACACTAACTGCAAAAAAGCAACACTGTTGCAGCTGCCAAAGCTTGGGTAAATTGCTGATTGTGTTTACTTTTATAGGCTCACAATGAAAATAAAAGGATTGAAAACATATACCCCCAATGTAATTTCTTTAATATAAATATATTTTTAAATTAAATATTAATAAAATATATATGAATTTGTGAAAATATATTAGGATAAAAATAATGCCACTGCATGAAAATATGTACCACTCGCAAACAACAGCAAAGCAACACACTGTTTGTGGTACAGTAAGAGAATGGATTCCGCCTGTCAGAGTTTTAATGTGCGGCTCAAGAAACTGGCATAGATAAACTATACCATCTGCTGAATATCAATATCTTTCATACAGATATTGGGAAAATCCAGGGGATGTGGTTGTCCCTAAATATTTTTTCACTTCGAAGTGCCCTTCTTATTATTTGTGCTCCGAGCTCCAGAGGTTTCTCCACAAACGGTGAAGCCATAGCTACAAACACTAAAGGGTTCACTTGCGTCAGATTTATATCACTTTGGTCCAATTTGGGTTTGAATTCTCTTACCCAGAATAAAACCTGCTCTGGAGGTTACCATGGCAGTGAAAACTACTAGAAACCAATCCACTTTGTTGAGACCAAAAAAACAGAGTTTGCTTAAACTAAACGCAAACTTACCTGGGTAGCCACTGAAACCGGCTTTGTGAAACAGGCCTGTGAAG
Organism: Pangasius macronema; assembly: GCA_037577455.1. Lineage (NCBI taxonomy): Eukaryota > Metazoa > Chordata > Actinopteri > Siluriformes > Pangasiidae > Pangasius > Pangasius macronema. The sequence continues at coordinate 3,673,965 of CM074946.1, forward strand.
ACTGAAGGGAGAAACCCCCAAAATAAACAACAACTTAAAGAAACTGTGGTACAAGCCTGGAAGAGCATCATAAAAGAAGAACACAACAGTTTGGTGATGTCAGTGGGTCGCCAGCTTGCAAGCAAGGGATATGCAACCAAATATTAAGTGCTACCTAATTTCATTTACTTTAAGACCATCTGTTCCTAAATCTTTGCTCACCTAAAAATTGAGTGGACTGCCACCAAAGTGTCCATGTTCTAAGTTGTTTAACACATCTAGATTTATGTATGTGTGTGTGTATGTGTATATATATATATATATATATATATATATATAAAATGTGAGTGTGATTGTAGTAGTTAGTAATAATATCTATAAATCATTATCATATTACTGTGTTTGAAGTATATTCATACCCGTCTATACATATATTGCGGGTGCTTCACTACACAATTCTTGGCTTATATTTAACAAGAGAAAAGACAATAATTCATGTTCATTTAGTTTAAACAGATATGGCTCCTTTAATAGCACTGCTGAGGGGAGGAGTTTGTGTGTGTGTGTGTGTGAGAGAGAGAGAGAGAGAGAGAGAGAGAGAGAGAGAGAGAGAGAGAGAGAGTTCGGTCCTCTGTGAAATTCCAGAGCTCATAACTGACAGTCAGTCAGTTTATGTACTCTTATTGGCTGTCTCTTACAAAATTCTTACAGCAGGCTTTGGTGCAAAACATGTAGATTGAGTGGGAATTGTTTGATGAGTGGCTGAACACATGAACATTTAGTAAAAGCTAAAGCTGCTGGCAACAATTTTTGAATGAAAGTGAATGGCACCCTTCACTTGCTCTAGTGCCAAACAAACCTGAATAATATATTTTTTAATTATTTGGTTATTTAGAGGTTTTTGAGAGTAGCTCAATAATTTAAAGCTTGAATTGAACTTTTACTTGATGTTATGTCGAACTAAAGGAAACTTATTATTATGTATTTCCATTACCAGATGAAGTTAAGTAACTATAACTGAACTGATCTTAATTTGAACTACACAATTGCCACTAATACCAGTACCACTAGAAATGTTCTATGTTTACAGTTTTTCAATCGTCCATACTGAAAATAAAAATTCACTGTTCAAAACATTTTCAAACAATTTCGAAACAGAGTCCTTTTTAACAAAAAAAATAAAATAAATCTTTCTTGTCATTGTCTTGGATGCCCAGATCATTCCATCACTTTTTTTTTCTGTATCTGGATCTTGTGTGAAAGCTTGCATGCATCAAGTCTCATTAGGACCTTCTGAAAAAACTCAAATGTGTATTTAAGGTCAGATGGATAGTTCAAGCTGTATGATCCTGATATATGATGGTGGGTCAGCGACTCCTGTACCTTCGGCTTTGACAGTGTAGATTCCAATCACTGTGTGAGCCATTTCTCTCAGTATTCTCGATGTCCACATCCTAAAACAAGGGAAAAAAAGATGGAAAACAGCCGTCACTTGAATTGTCCACTACAATTTTTAACCACACTTAAATGCAATATACTTTTGTAGAGTTTTGAGAGCCCATTTATATGCAGGTCACTTTTTTCTGCATCTGCATTGAGTTCTATGATAACCAGACAGAGTAGTATTTCCATAGCCCTTGCCCAAGGTCCTAAGAATTAATACAGACCCTCACAGAACTGAAGAACCATTTTAGAAAATTTGAAAATGATGCTCAGCAAGACAAGGCATGTAGAATAGGTACTCGAAGAGACATTAAAACTGGTCAAAACAGTAATTTACAAACCAGCAACAGCAAACAATCTCACATATATAAATTATCTGTGCATTATGTTTTTCACAAATGCATTGCCCTAGTCAGCATATTACACCAGCAAAGCATTATAAAATACAATAAAGCCACCAATAGCTAGTGCTACATGATATAGCTAGTGCAATGACAAATGTTAGTAAGTAAACTACTGTACGTTAGTTGTGCAGCTCTAACCAGCAAACTAAATCACTGAATGATTCATTTCCAGTCCATTACTGCACACAAGTGTAATTGTGTCCAGTTCAAACTAATACTTTAAATAACAGAAGGGCTTTGTTCATTTCTCAACCATGGTATCTAATTTAAGTTAATAATAATAATAATAATAATAAATACATCATACATACATACATACATACATACATACATGACACGCATGAGGTTCTGTGTTGGACAAAGAAACATTGCCTGTGACCACTTACCAAATACTCCTTCATGAACTTCTCATAGTCTTCACTGAGGTATACAGCAAATGCCTTAAGAATGCAAGCTCTCTGAATTGCAATGTTATCATTCTGTAGAATGAATGATAAAATGACAATCACCTTCCTAATGTAGAAAACAAACATCACAAATCTATAGATCTCAGACCTGGTCAGAGAGAGCCATTAATTATCGAAGTTTGTGTCCAGCAACTCTCCGGTAGATTGTAACCAATTTGCATGTGTACTCATCCAGTTTTGACATAAACGTCTGGATCAGAGAGATGGTGGTGATTCAAGTGAATTCTGAACCCATGTAGAGATTTTAGAGAAATAACAAGACAAACAAAACCTTTCATTTTAAAATGGTATTTAAGCTTATTCAAAGACATGAAAAGTGATGTTTACTAGCATTTGTTTTAGCACTTAGTGATTTACAACTGTGTACACAGTTGTTGTTCTTTTGGCTGCCATTGTAGATCATTGGTCTGCATGTTTGTCACAGGTTTTACACCGGATGCTCTTCCTGACCCAACCCTCCCATTTTGGGATGGGCATTGACAGTACACTCCCAGGCCCCTTTACCACATGGCTCTTGAGCGGGTTAGGGGCCTGTGCCTGTTCTCGAACCATTGCGTGCATTTTCACCACAGAGAGGACGGCTCCAGGTGTAGCAACTTGCAGCTGTGATGGGCAGAACACAGACACAGACCAGCAAGAATTTAGGGAAATAGAAGTGCTTTTATTTACAAAGTGAAAGTGATAGTGGATGGTGTGCATGGGTGAGTGAGAAATAAATGTAGCCCTCACTGCCACCTGAGTCCCCAATGCCCTTCTTCTGCTGCCTGGCAACGCCGTGCCCAGAGACTACATTCCTGTGCCACCCCTTGCACTCTCACTCCACTTAAGTTACATTTATTTCTCACTCACCAGAGGAGAAATTAGGCACAAATTGATAATACCCTGCTAACCCCAAAAAGGCACATACCTGGTGCTTGGTTGTGGGCTGCGGGTACCCTTTTACTGCCTCTATTTTCTTCTCTTGTGGCTTGAGCAACACCCGGCTGATGCAGTACCCAAGGTACTGTGTCTCGGTCAGTCCCAGGTGGCATTTTCGGGGATTCACCATTAGCCCCGACTTCTGGATCTTACTTGACCTCGCTGAGAGGGTGGATGTGGTCTGCCCAAGTACTGGAGTGGATGACCACATCGTCCAAGTATGCTGCAGCGTAGGGCCAGTGGACCCAGAGGAAGATGTTCATGAACCACTGGAATGCTGGGGCTCTGTGGAGGCTGAAGGGGAGAACGCTGGACTGCCAGTGGTCATTGGCAATGCTGAATGCAGTCTTGGGCTTTGTATCAGGGGCTAGGGCAACCTGGCAATACCCTTTAGTGAGATCCAGCGGTGAGATGAAACAGACTTCTCGAGGTCATTCACTCAAAGTGTGGGACTAGACCAGGGACTGGTGGACCCCTCTATGGTGCACATCCCTTGCTTGCTTATCATCCTGCCTACTTCCTCCTTGATAGCCTTACGGCAGGCCTCAGGTATGCAGTAGGGCTGCTGTTGGGATGACTACTCCTGGTGGGGACTTGACCTCATGCTGCACCAGGTGGGTTAGCCAGCAGGAAAGGACATCGGCATACTGGTCCACTAATTCTGAGAGGCCTTGGACCTGGGTCGGGGTACATTCGTTTCCCTTGTAAACCAAGGTACATTTTGGGGGTTCTGTGGAGATAGAGGCAAAGTCCGACACCACTGGGACAGGCTCAATCCATTTCTTACCTGGCTGTTGCAGGTGGTAGTTGACAGGTCCCACCCACTCGAGGACTCTATAAGGAACCTGCCAGCGGGCCAGGAACTTGCAGTTTGCCGACAGCAGTCTCCTGGAGCACCCGGTCAACAGGCTGGAACTCCGAGACTGGGCCGGTTGTAAACCTGGCACTGGTCCTCTTAGGCCTCTTCCATATGCTGATCTTCTCCTGCATTTCCCAGATGTATTCCACTAGGGTAGGGAGAGGGCTGCTGCTCCCAAACCTCTTTCACCACATCGAGAAGTTCTCGAGGCCTGCGGCCAAAGAGGAGCCCAATCGGGGTGAATCAGCATATTATTCGGGTCGGAATTTTAATCGTCTATAAGATGAATTTAATTTTACTATAAAACAGAGACATGTAGATTTTGAAAGTGAGCGAAGGTGTTAAAAAAACATTTCGACTCAACTACTCAATTAAACTAGGCATATGACACACATGTAACATCAACATAATGCTAAACTATGTAGTTAAGACAAAAGCAGGCTAAAAAAAAGCTAGATTTAGATCTAGATACTTAATCACCATATGGAAATAGATAATACACACTGCTCAGTAAGTAGTAGTATTCAACATTAAGAAACATCACGCCAAATGCAAACAGTGAATTTTAAAAGAATTTACTTTTCTGAAAAAAATGTGAGTGGTATTTGCCCATGCAAAATTCAACGATATGCAGCTGCATATGCCAGTCAGTAGGGTGCAACGCTACGTGTGTATGCGTTTGTTGAAGCATAACTAATTTGACCGAAATCCATGGCTGTAATGATTGCATGTAACGAGTTTTTAATATAATTGGCTTTATGGAAGTCCATTTGCATGCATATGATGTCATGAGAATACTCAATGAAATTCTCCTCATTGAGAAAAGCGTTTTACTGTATCACATGTCTTTGTTGTGGTAGTTTTATGATTCCACTCATTTTGGAAACATGACTAAAATACCCATAATGCAATTCTTCTCAGTCAGCCAAGCATTTTCATATGTCATATGTCTATGATTTTGTGTTTTGTGTTTACAATCAGTTTTGTGGGATTGTGCACGTGACGCCATGTGACCCATAATGCAATTCTGCACATTGAGTTGAGTGTATTGTCATCCCCCATGATGCAGTTTTCCTCATTGAGCTAATCATTTTGATGTATGACATGGCTGCAGTAGTTTGGTGATTACACTCAGTTCAAAATCAGTGGGTCCTGCTACTGATTTACACAATGAGTGTGTCTGGGGAAATTTGATTGGGAATTTCATGACATGTACATGGGAATGGCTAGAAAAGTAATTCAGGTCTACTCTTCTACGAAGATTAGCCCGTCTGGTCCGATCCCATAGAAGATCTACTGTAGCACAAATTGCTGAAAAAGTTAATGCTGGCTATGATAGAAAGGTGTCAGAACACATAGTGCATTGCATCTTGCTGCGTATGGGGCTGTGTTGCCACAGACTGGTAAGAGTGCCCATGCTGACCCCTGTCCATCACTGAAAGGGTCTACAATGGGCACATGAGCATCAGAACTGCAGCAATGAAAGAAGGTGCCTAGTCTGATGAAACACGTTTCTTTTCATGAGAAAACGGCTGGGTGCATCTGTTTTCCTTTCCTGGAGAAGAGATAGCACCAGGATGCACTATGAGAAGAAGGCAAGCCGGCAGAGGCAGCGTGATGCTCTGTGTGTGTGTGTGTGTGTGTGTGTGTGTGTGTGTGTGTGTGTGTGTGTGTGTGTGTGTATACACATACACAGGGTATATATATAGGGAAAATATTACAAGTATTCACACTTCACACTGGTGGATCGTAATATGGCTTTAATGTCATTGTCCTTCAGACAGTCACACTGTCATGATCTCCTGATGGCAAAAGCAAAAAGGCTTTC
>CM074946.1:3679962-3694678 GCA_037577455.1 Pangasius macronema
TATATATATATATATATATATATATACTTTGACTTAATTAGCCTAATATGGATATTTAAAAAAAAATTCAACATAATTCTTGCTCATTGTAAATTTGGCAAACTTGTATGGAGAGAAGGATAACCTTAGCAGTGTAATGACAATATGTAATGCATACATCCATAGCTCCACTAAGTGCTAATTCCAGTTGCTTCAGTTTTGTTTTTGTTTTCTCCGTCCCCTTTCCAGTCACTGGTTTTTACCTTCTTTACCCATTATCTTAGTTAATGCTAGTCTAGTCAGTGGTAATGTATATGTTTCTGCTTTCTGTTTAGTTTTCCTTGCATCTTCTTGTTATTTTCTGTCTTGCATGTTCGTTTGTATTCTGAAGTATATTCATTGTTTTATTAAATCCTTTGTGCCTTTCTATCCTTTGTCTCACCATGATGATACAATAGTACTTTTTTTTTTATTAAAACACCTGTACCTATAGATCACTAGTTTTATTTAATTTGATCTGTGTTTGTATAATATTTTTTATTTTCTTAGGCATGATTTATAATTATCAGATTTAAATATTATCAGAAGTTCACACGTCTCCATGCTGGAACACTGCTGCTTTTGTTTTTTTTAGGGGTTTATGCATCTAATGCTAGTGACCTTAAAGGAATTCTTCAGTTTTTACAAATACATTTTTGTCTTTGAATTAAAAAAATACATCTTTTGCCAATAATTCCATATATTAAATTTTAACATTAGCAGTAGCTCACGACCGTTTTGTTGGGGCAGGACAACATTAATAATAGTAGAGCTAATATGATTAACCAGGTTTGCCAGGTTAATCATATTAGCTCCATCACAAAAGCTCACAAAAGACCTGAAAATAGCCCAAAAAAATTCAGGCACTGGAAAAGTGAGACACATTTTTCTTCTTTTGTTCACTCTTTGCAAGATCACAATCAAGATATATATTACAATAGAAATCGTTGATCACGATCAAGATATATATTACAATAGAAATCGTTCAGCTTGGATCTGTCAAACTGCAAAATATTTTAGATTGTTTGTCACTCAAAGGAGGTAATTAGTATTTCCAAGGAGTTGTGAATAAGGGCTTTATGAAGATTAACAATTGTTGAACAGCTGATGGTGTGGATCTGCATCACCTGCCCCTATGGATGAGCCACCACTGATTAAAATGAAATTAGTTTAGTGCATGCACAAGTCTGTATTTTTGCAAAACTATTTATTTAAATCTAACCAATTTGCTTATGTGCACCACAAATAAGTGAAATTAGAACAAAACATGTTTCTTCTATGCTACTGTAAAATTACAAAATAATATTTTATTGTGGTATACATATTAGAGTGGTTTTTGCAGGCATCAGAATCATGAATCCTCTCTCTCTATATATATATTTTTTCTCAAAATTTCTGCAAAATTCAGTCATTTTAAGGTTTTGATGAATAATGTGTATTATTGTTAATAATTAGAGATAAAATACAGTTGATTTGAAACTAGGGAGCCAGAGATTTTAAAACTCTAAACTCTTGTAACACTTGTTTCATTCTTATTCTTACTGAAAAAGCCCAACATCCAAACCCTTTTGTGTTGTTCATTATAACAGAATAGAAACTTGGAAAAATCATTTTTATTTTGTGTTTGTTTTTCTTTCTTTTACTTGTCTTGACTAATAATTTTAACTTCAAGAGAAATTTTCTTTCCTAACTTTTACAGACTCGTTCAAATTGAGTATTTATATCTAGAATTAACCCAGTGCTCTGCAACTTCATAATTTCAGTGTTTTGTAGTGGTAGATGCAAAAATGCACCTCACTGTATTTTCATTTACGTTTGTATTAGAGTACAGTGTACAGAGTACAAGGGCCCAGCAGTGGTAGCCTGGCGGTGCTGGGGATTGAACTCATGACCTTTCAATCAGTAGTCCTAACCAATGGCTGGCATTTGGCTACTATGGCTACAATGGCTGCTGTCTGCTGTATTTTATATCTTGTCTTATTTTTTGATTGATTTGAACATTCACAAACAAAGTTATGGTTGCGATATTTTGAAGTGTCATTTTGATGCCTGTGTTGCTCATATAATTTCATTTCATTATATATCTTTGTAATTTGTTGAGTCCCATCCATAGATCAAGAGTCAGTTCACCATTCCAAGGTGCTATTGTTTCCTCAAGACCACATCAACAACAAGAAGGTCCTGGCTGTTCATAAGGACAGGAAGCAGCTACAGTCCAAGCTCAGGACCATAGGCCATATAGACTACTCCCCTCTCAGCATAGAGAAGGCCCAGCCTGAAATGGTAAGTCTTAGAGATCATACCAATGAGCTAGCAAAGCTTTCCATTCTGTCTTACTACCTAAATGGGAACTGTGCAATTAGCTTTCACCATGGTTCCGCATGATCATTCTGTGTTATGGTGTCCTGGTATAAGAATACATATTGTACTCATATGAAATATTTAATTGATTTGTACTAATTACAGGGACTGTGTCGGAGGAAGCTGGACATAATTGTCCGGAGGATGAAGGACATGTCCAGAGTCATGGCTCTGTCTCTCTATCTGCCTAACTGTGACAAGAAAGGCTTCTTCAAGCGCAAACAGGTTTTAAGTCATATATAATAAAATGAAAGTATAGTATATCATATACAGTCAGGTCTGTAAGTATTTGGACAATGACAGAGTTTGCAGTCAATGATTGTCTGAAGCTTGGAAATCACCAAATTCTGAGTTTCCTCCCCGGAGATACTTTGCCAGGCCTTCATTGCAGCCACGTTCAGTTGCTCCTTGTTTGTGGGTGTTTCTGCCTTCAGTCTTGTCTTCAGTAAGTGAAAAGCAGTTCTATTGGGATGAGATCAGGTGACTGACTTGGCCATTGAAGAATTTTTTTGCCTTCAAAAAGTCTTGAGTTGCTTTCGCAGTATGTTTAGGGTCATTATCCACCTGCACCGTGAAGCGGCGTCCTATCAGTTTTGTAGCATTTGGCTGAATGTGAGCAGAGAGTATAGCCCTATTCACCTCAGAATTGCTACTTCTGTCATCAGTCGCATCATCAATAAACACCAGTGAGTCCATTCCATTGGCAGCCATACATGCCCATAAGACACCCTCCAGCATGTTTGACACATGATGTGTAAATGCCATATTTCTTGCGGAACCTCTTAAAAAAAAAAAGCTGAAAGTCAACACTTCGATCACATCTTGATTATTTTATTTCAAATCCATTGTGGAGGTGTATAAAGGCAAAATCACAAAAACTGTCATTGTCCAAATACTTCTGGACCTTACTGTATACACACACACACACACACACACACACACACACACACACACACACTTTATTAGCACTTTATTAGGAACACAGGTACACATATTATTCATGCAAGCAATTATCTAATCAGCCAATTGTGTGGCAGCAGTGCAGTGCATAAAATCATGCAGATATGTGATAGCTGCTTCAGGGAATGTTCACATCGACCATCAGAATAGGCAAAAAAATGTGATCTAAGTGATTTTGGCTGTGGCATGATTGTTGGTGCCAGAGGGGCTGTTTGAGTATTTCTATAATTGCTGATCTCCTGAGATTTTCATGCACAACAGTCTCTATGGTTTCTCTCAGAATGGTGCAATAAAGAAAAAAACATAGAGTGAGCAGCAGTTCTGCAGACAGAAAAGCCTTGTTGATGAGAGAGGTCAACGGAAAATGGACAGACTGGTTCAAGCTGCCAGAAAGGCTACAGTAACTCAGATAACAACTATGTACAATTGTGGTGAGCAGACACGCATTTCAGGGAGACAACAGAAGACCACGTCGAATTCCAGTTCTGTCAGCCAAGAAAAGAAAGCTGAGACTGCAGTGTCTTGCCAAAACTGAACAGCTGAAGACTGGAAAAACGTAGCCTGGTCTGATTAATCTAGATTTCTGCTGAGGCATACAGATGGCAGGGTCAGAATTTGGAACCAACAGCATAAATCCATGGACCCAACCTGCCTTGTGTCAACAGTCCAGGCTGGTGGAGGCGGTTGTAATGGTGTGGGGAATGTTTTGGCACACTTTGGGCCTGTTAATACCAGCCAATCATCGCCTGAATGCCACAGCCTATTTGAGTGCCATGTACATCCCTTCATGGCCACAATTTACCCATCTTCTAATGGCTACTTCCAGAATGATCATGTCATGCTGGATATTATATTACCATGTCAAAAAGCAAAAGTCATTCTCAGACTGGTTTCACTGAACATGACCAATGAGTTCAGTGTTCTTCAGTGGCCTTCTCAGTCACCCGATCTGTATCCAATAGAACTCCTTTGGGATGTGGTAGAAAGAGATTCACAGCATGAACGTGCACCTGAAAAAATGTACCGGAATTGTGTGATGAAATAAATGTTAAATGTATTAACAATGTATTCACAATGACCGTTATCCACAGTGTGTAAAATTTTCTTTTTTTTTCCCACAATTTTTAGAATTGAATAATCAACTTATCAGTAAAATAGTCCCTAGTTATTCAGTATTTCTTTTGCATTTAGAATGAGCCTTTCAATTTCAGTAAAACATTTGTTGCAATACCACATGTAAATATTAACTTATTATATTTAGATGAATATGTTTTGACAAATTAACATTGTATTCACAATGACAAATGTATTCAGTCAATGTTTATAGGTTGCCTAACCATGAAACGTTGCTTCCCTCTACTTTATATTGCAGTGTAAGCCCTCCAGGGGGCGTAAGCGAGGCATTTGCTGGTGTGTAGATAAATATGGGGCCATGATGCCAGGAACTAACTACAGCGGAGGCAACATCCAGTGTAGAGAGCCAGAGAACAACAGCAACAACAAATGAAGAGTCTCCTTCTTGATAACAGGTCCCTTCTCCATCTTGCCATATTCTGTTAACTGCCAAATCACCTAAAGAATCTGTAAAAGTTTGTCTATATATAGGCAAAGTTAGAAAACAAATTTAATTAATTGCACTAAGATAGTGCATATCATTAACAAACTACAGAATTATGGAATGATCAATTTTTAAGTACTGGAGCACTTTCAAGTTCTTTCAGAGCACTTTTCCATATAATCTTAAATATGTGGGTTTTTTTTTGTTATTTTGAATGTTTTTTCTTAACTCTATCAATGTGCAGTGTAAATGATCAGTGCTATTATAGCTTAAACTTAACTCAAAAAGCCAATCGTTAGTAGCCTATTTAATTGGGTTGAACTGTCCTACATACATTTTTCTATATCAGTTAAATCTGGCAGAAGCTGTAAACATGAGCTATATACAAAAGTGTGGCATTTATTAATGGCTTGCAACACTATATGGCCAAAGGTCTGTGGACACCTGACCATCACACCCATACACAACCCATTCAGTAGGGTTGAGGTCAGGGTTCTCTGCAGGCCACTTGAGTTTTTCCACTCCAGCCTTGGCAAACCATATCTTGATGGACCTTGCTTTGTGCACAGGGGCGTTGTCATGCTGGAACATGTTTGGACTAGGCCCCTTAGTTCCAGTGAAAGGAAATTTTACTGCCACAGAATACAAATATCCTATACAATTGTGTGCTTTGTCACAACACTTTGGGGAAGGCCCACATTTGGGTGAGATGGTCAGGTGTCTACAAACCTTTGGCCATATATTGTATATTATAGGGAGACATTGCTATTTCAGTACAGAATGGGATAATGCCAACTAGTTATTTCTGTCTGAGTTCCTGTGGTCTGGGCTTTCATGGAAATCCCTGCCTTTTTTCCAACGCAGCTGCATTTAAATTCTAATTTACATAAGGACAACAGAGGAAAAATATACACATAAAACAGACATATGTATTTCATTAGTAAACTCAATTAACAAGGCTGGTTAAAGAGAGGTTATTCGGATGATGAAGAACAGCAGTGTGACATCATCTGATGCTTTGGCTTTTAAAAAGATTTTTTTGTATTAAAATCTTCTGCTTTGTGTGAAGCTTTGTATTGCAATTATAAAATTGTGAATGATGGATTTTGGAAAACTGAAGGCAGTTCAGTCTTCACCTAGACAACACAGTAAACGGTCATGAATTAACTGTATCCTTTTTTGTGTGGCTGTAAATAACACTTTTAAAAAAACTGAGTCATATTAAAGATGTTATCCTTAAAGACAATCCAATTATGAGGGTCAAATAAGATTAACAATAAAGGAAATCCCTCCACCAAACAAGATTAAAAAATAAAGGAAATCCATCCATCAATGTTTTTATGGCAACAGTTCTGCAGCTGGAGATCTGTAGTTTCTGTTATCTATAGAAATATTTCACCTGCAGACCCCTGTGACAAGGCTAATGTGGTGCNATTTTAAAAAGAAAGCATTTGATTCCAGGCTAAATGATATTAGACTAAATTTAAAAATGTGTATAAAATAAACATTGTAACATTTTATCATGAAATGGATCAATTCTATATCTGAAAAAGAAAGCTTTAAAGAAACTCTGATTTTCCTCAATGTGAACTTAATTCTAGTGACATAAGCAAGTGATAGACGAGCAGATTTCTTCATATCAGAATATCAGTGTGCTATTTATTCACTGCATAATTTATTTTTTGTCTCTTTTGTAATAAAGAGCATTTACTCAAATATAGTTGTCTACTTGATTGTAAAGAATAAAATACATGTGGCTATTTGTTGTCTGTGTGACCTGCATTATCGATTTTGTGATTGCATCAGCATGTACTTTGTTGCCATGCAGAATGTTATTTCTACTCAGTAGTAATAAAGTAAATATTAGACTTAAAATTAAGTAAGCATTAGTTGCAGGTGTTTAATGCTCTGCCTGCCCATGGAATGTATTCAGAAACATGCAAAAGTGACGAACAAGTGGGCTAGGTAATTTGTGATAAAATTCCATTAACCAACTCATGGAAAATCAAATATATGCAGTGGTATACACACAAATCCCATCTAATACTTAAATAGTTACTACTCTTTACTGTATTTGCTACACATTTATTAATTTGGAAAAGTGACATAAGTTATGCGGTATTACAATCCAAGCCGATGTCAGCACTGGATTTGGCCTGAACTCTGTTTCCCAGTATCCAGCACAGCATCACTCCATGGCTTATCTGGACTCCACGGCCTATAACCCACAGCCACTATCAGGCTCACCTGATTACTTATTACACACAACTGGACTCACAAAAATAGCCCGGGCTAACACACACTCACCTCAACGCAATTTGTTTTTGTACATCCAACATAATTTGATTATGTAATTTCAAAGCCCTGAATAAAACCAAATCCTGTGCTCTCACCATGCTCAGGATTGAATCCATCGAAATAGCAATGTTTAATTTAATACTATAGTTATTACGTTCCATCAGTATTAACGTCCTCGTGAGATTTTATAACGCTGGATCACGTTCTCATGTGAATTGATCACACTCACTCATAAATAATTCAATATAGTAATTAGAAAGTTGTTTAATTTAGTATAAGCAATTAAATCAAGTTTTGATGAGAAACTTAATATTTTATGTAAACTATACATATGTTCTCTTAAACCTGACTAACTACATAACCCCTTTTTTCAGTGTAGTAATATTAGCAACAACAGCATGAAACGACAAAGCTACACCCCTACGTAAAACCTCAAGCTTATGCTAGCTCACCAAATTTACCTTCACAAAAACCACAGATATTGTGTTGAACACAGATGGCTTGTACAGCTGATGCTTGTAAAACTGCATGTTTCTGATACTTGTCCACAGCTGAGGATGCAGATATAAGGGTAACACAATTTTAAAACCATATACCTGATGAATGAGAAATCCACCAAATGCCTCAGAATGCCCAAAATTTAATCAAAAAGAATCAGAGATGTATAGGTCTATGGAAACTGAACATATTGAGAACTATTCAAAATGGACAATCGACTACCTCACCAACAGACCACAGTATGTAAGGTTGCGTGATTGTAACACCTGAGCATGGTGCTCTCCCAGTTCCTTTTCACACTGTACACCTCGGACTTCAGTTATAACACTAACACCTGCCACCTCCAAAAGTTCTCAGATGATACAGCCATTGTTGGATGTGTATCTGATGGGAATGAACAAGAATACAGGGACCTCAAGGACTTTGTTGACTGGTGTGAGTGTAACCTCTTGCACTTGAACACCAGTAAGACGAAGGAGAACACCGCACCACATACCAGTGACCATCCAGGGCTTGGACATTGAGTTGGTGGATAGGTTCACATACCTAGCTGTCCACTTACACAATAGACTGGACTGGCTGGAAAGCACTGATGCTCTGTGCAAGAAGGGCCAGAGTCGCCTCCACCTGCTGAGGAGACTAGGGTCCTTTGGAGCGTGCAGGGCATTATTAAGTACATTTTTCGATATTGTGGTGGCCTCCGCAATTCTCTACGCTGTAGTCTGCTGAGTGGGAGGTAGTACAGAGGGGGACAGGAAGAGAATGAACAAGCTGGTTAGGAGAGCCAGCTCTGTCCTGGGCTACCCTCTGGACTCTGTGGAGGAGGTGGGTGAGAGGAGGATGTTAGCCAAGCTGACATCTATTATGAACAACACCTCTCATCCCCTGTATGGGACTGTGTAGACCCTGGGTAGCTCTTTCAGCAGCAGACTGCTATACCCCCAGTGTAGGAAGGAGCGTTACCGCAGGTCATTCATACCAGCGGCTGTCAGACTTTACAACACTGCATTACAGTGATGTTCTAATGTGCAATATTTTATAATTTTGCATAATTTTATTTCTTTTATTATTCCTAAAGTGTATAGTCTTTAATACCTGCACTTTAACTGTCCGTGAGCTGCTGTGATAAGTGAATTTCCCCACTGTGGGATCAATAAAGTTTATCTTATCTTAAATGCTTGCTTTCATGAAGTATGTCTCAACTTGTGGACAAAATTCTGAAACTTGTGGATAAAAAAGATCTACTACAGATAGATCTCCACAGACATTTTTAGAAAAATCTTTCTTTTTAAAATATGTAAGTAACTAAGTAAATAAATAGAGTATTCAAAATTACTTTTAATCTAAAAACATTATTTCAGACTGAGAAACTGGCTGTCCTGAAAACTGATGTGATTTATGAGTAACAATTAAATCAGAAATCAGAGTTTAATACCAATTTTAATGTCATCCTTCAAATGATACCATGAAATAATTAAAATACTGAACATTATTCATTTTGTTTTACTTGTACAGAGTGAATATGTAAAATATTATTAAAGAAGATGAAATAAGGATGTGACACCATTAATATATCACTAACAAAGTTGTAATTACATTTTCTTTCCAAAGATATGGCCACTATGTTTCAATACTAGTGTACAGACTTTTTCTTCAGTGACCTTTATACCATTTGAGTTCTCTACATGTATGGTGTTATATAAATGGGTCAAACCTTTGTAACATGTTTGCAACAATGTAGCGGTGTTTCTGCTTATGGTCATACTAGATGTAATATTTTTAGAGTGGTTCTCAGATTTGAAGTTGGAGTCCCACAGGATCTGAAAGGAGACTAAATATTAAAATCAGAGAGTACCATCTGATTTGGTAAGGCACTATATCAGTGAGTTCCCTATGAACTCCTGACAGATGAATTAACATGAATAGAACAAAAAGCACTAGAATGCCTGATTTTTGGGCTGCACAATACATCATATGATGATATGATCCTGGCCACAGCAACACTAATATCTTAGAAGACCCATAATCAGACCAAAGTGGGTTTAGTCTATTATAATCTATGATATACTAAATTATATTTATAGTGTAATATAAATAATCTTTTTGTTAAAATAATACCACTTTTCTCAGGTTACCACCAAAACATTATTACTGTTATAAAATACAGGGTGCCCAAAAAGTCTCCATGCATAGGGCAAATTAACACTTTTAGCAAAATGCAACTTTATGTGCAAAACATCCTCTACATGATTGCCAGATCTTTGTAAACACACATGGAGTCGTCTCTCCCACGCGTGATGAACTTGTGTGGACACATCTGGTGTTCTGCATGTAATTTCATGTCCATCGCAACCTTGCAACAGCCTTCCTGATCCAGCCATGAGAATGATTTCAGTATGTTCATCCTTTGTCAAAGACATTCTTAAAGGCTAGCTGAAAAATTTTTTAGTAAGTATGAAACATTTTGGAAGACATTTTGCTAAAAAGTATTAATTTCCCCTATGTATAGAGACCTTTGGGACATCCTGTATATTACATAAAATAACTTGTTATTTTAGCTGCATACTACAGTATATTGGAGTTGAAATTTACTAAGTGAATAAATTTATTTAAATCACGGTGTAGGAATTACAGCACTTCTTATATGTGGACCCCCTCTTCCTGAAGTCTGAAACCCATAGATACCACATGCTGGGTTTCTTCCCTGATGATGCTCTGCCAGGCCTTTACTGCAGCTGTCTTCAGTTCCTGCTTGTTTTTGGGGGGTGTTGCTCTTAGCAAGTGAAATGCATGCTTAATTGGATTCAGATCTGGTGATGACTTGTCCATTGTAGAACATTCCACCTCTTTGCTTTAAATAAGTGCTGGGTTGCTTTCAAAATATGCTACGGGTCATTGTCCATCTGAGCTATGAAGTGCTATCCGATGGGTTTTGAAGTATTTGGCCAAATCTGAGCAGAATATAGCCCTATACACTTCAGAAGTCATCCTGAAGTGTCAGCAGTCACATCATTAAATACAAAGGAATCAGTTCCAGTGGCATCCATTCATGCCCGCACCATAAGATGAGGTGGTATGCTTCGGATAATTAACAGTTCCTTCCCTTCTTCATACTCTTCTCTTCCCATAACTCTGGTACAAGTTGATCTTTGTCTCATCTATCTATAAGATGTTGTTCTACTGTTTACTCTGGTGAAGTCTTTTCTTGTTGACTTTGATACGGATACGCCAACGTCGTGGAGAGTGTTCTTGATCTGGCCAAATGTTATGAATGTTTTTTTCTTCACCAGGAAAGGAATTATTCTGTCATCTACCACAGCTGTTTTCTGTGGTCTTCTGGGCCTTTTGGTGTTTGAGCTCACCAGTGCATTCTTTCTTTTTAAGAAGGTACCAAACAGTTAATTTGGCAACACCTAATGTTTTCGCCACCTGTCTGACCGTGACAGGTCTTTGGACTACATATTGAGCGTTAACAGCAACAGATTCAAATTTGAATTTGATTCAGATTCAAATGCAAATGCCACACTTGAAATCAATTCTAGACTATTATGTGCTTACTTATACGAGAAATAATAAGGGACTAACACATGCTTGGCCACACATTTGGCCCCTTAAAAAGAGGGGACCACATAAAAATTGTTATAAATCACAGAAGTTCACCTGATTTGGATGTTCACCCTCAAATTGAAGTTGAACATCTGCATTTTGATAATATTTATTATTTCATTTCATATAGGTAGACACCTAAAATAACAATAACGTTGTCAGTGTCCAAATCTTTATGGACCTGACTATAGCAATACAATCAATATGATATGTATAATTATTTTGAGCATATTGTGCAGCCCTCTGTAAATAGAGTCTATATCTTATATTTTTCAGTAGGTCTAAAGTCACTGTGAGGGGTGATAATTTTTTTAAATGAACAATTTTTAAAAATAGCACCAGAAATAGGGAACTAATTATTATTACTTGAACTAATAAGTAAACACATCTTGGTCCATATAAAGTGTGTGGAAAAGAATTGCCCATAAGTTTTCTATCTGATGAATTCAATATCTAAAACCTGTGATTATAAAACCAGTTTACCATTTTCTGTACCACATATTACCCATTACATAACACCCTGTTCTATGCTGGGTTTCACTCTGCTAAAATTACTGACACTTCTAAAAGGTATATTTTATACCATTTAAATCCTAGAAAAACATTAACACACGCATACATAAGTTTAAGGGTAGCTTGTTCAGGAAGTTAAAATACTGAATCTACAGGTACCGATTCTCTTTGATGCTTTTAGTTTTGCGGTGCTGAAGGTGGTTCCATCTCTAAGGCATTGATGTACTGACTGCAGTTGGGGTCACCTCTCACCACTGGGGAGGTCTGGATGTGTCTGCCTGTGTGGGGGTTCACACACCAACACTCACCCCGGTGTCCATTCACTGACATCTTACACTGAAACACATAAGCAGTGACATTGATCATTTAATAATGTGATTGTCACATCAGCCCAAGCCACTACGCTTCACCCTAGCAGATGTCCCATTCCCCCGAGTTCTGCATTTGTTGCATCTTTACTGGATTACTGTAATGCCCTGCCATCCAGATGCTCCAGTAAGTGCATAAACAAGCTCCAGTTAGTCCAGAATGCAGCAGCCAGAGTCCTTACTAGAACCAGAAAATACGATCACATCACCCCTATCTTATCCGCATTGCAATAAAATTTCACAATGATTAAAAAATACTAATATTGATGTATAATGTATTGAATGGTCTCACGCCACACTACCAGAGCAAATTTTTAATGATTCACCATGCCTGCTTCGAACAAAAGGTGCAGGCTCTTTGAATAATGAAAGCTACAGCAGGGGGCAGAGATTTCTCTTACAAAGCCCCACAGTTGAGGAATAGCCTTTGAATTAGTGTTTGGGACTTAGACATGGTCTCAGACTTTACGTCTAGGCTGAAAACCTATTTGTTTAGTCAAGCCTTTTGTTTTTTCTTAGGTAAAGGCACAGATCTAGAGGGTTCATGGGTATAGAGTGTTGTGGTGAACTGGGATGTTTGGATGCTCTCCCCCGACTCTCACATGTTGACTCAGGTTTGTTGACTGTGGAGTGGCTGGCCGCTTTATGTCCCAGGGCACCTTCATGTCTGTGTTCTGGCTCTCCCTTTTATTTATGCTGTCATAGCTAGTCTTGCCAGAGTCCCTGCTTGCACTCTGTGCGCAGTGTACATCATCTTAATCCATAACAGTACAATAGCACCCCTCATAATCTGTTATCCCCCACCACCGCCATGTCAAGCTACACATGCCAGTGATCCTGACTTTATAATATACAGTTATAGAAGTGGAATGATTTATAATCACATATCTGGTGTCACCCAGATAAGGATGGGTTCCCTTTTGAGTCTGGTTCTTCTCAAGGTTTCTTCCTCGTGTCACCTCAGGGAATTTTTCCTTACCATTAGAGATAAAGCTGAATCTAAATTTTATATAAAGACTTCTGTAAATCTGCTTTGTTACAATGTTAAAAGGACTACACAAATAAAATTTAACTGAGTTGAACTGATATTTCCTGATTACTTCCTGTTCCTCAGAGTACAAAAGGCCTACACATATATAATGTCATTGCAAAGTCTTGGAATACCTTAGCATCTGAATAAGCTCTGAGCCTTTGTATACTGTTACTGATACTTTTGTGTTTTGACCCTTGCCAAGTTCCGACTACTCATTGAATTATACTCATTGTTCTGAAATATCATGGCTACTGTGTTTTGACGTTTGATTATGCTAATGACTTTGACTGTGGATTGTGTTTTTATATTGTCAATAAACCACCTGTATATGGATTCTCAACAATCTCCTGAGTCCTGGTAAGTTACAGTGATCACTGTCTTGGGGTTTACACACGCCTACCCCAAGTGTTCTGTTCCACTGCTAACCAAACATCAGCAAAATTCAGTTGTTTTCTATTTTTTGTTTTAATAAATCATGTAAATTGAACTAAAAAATGTAAATCAGCTGCCTGTGGGTGTAAATACATGCAGGCATGTTCGAAATACATTGTATACATTATTGGTATACATTTAATATACCTTATTATACTTTAGCATGCATTCAAATTTGAAAGCATTTTGGTTTCAATAATTGTCCATTATTTGTTCTTACCTGTTTCAAGTTGTACTGGCCCCTCTTGTCGCAGTTGGGTATGTGAACAGAGTAGAGGTCCTCCAGAGGGCCATGATTGTCTCGGAAAGGCATTTTGGAGATCCTCTCAAGTACCTGCTCCAGCTCCTGCTGACACTGACTCTGTCGTACACAATCAAAGGACTTAGTTTTCTTAGTTTTACATGAGATGCCTTGGCATTTAAAATCTTTTCCTTCCAGGTAAGCCAAGAGCACATGGCATGATGAAATAGTGAGCTATGCAAATGACACAGAATAGGTAGGTGTAACCTACTATAAATATATTCAAATTTATGACAAAGTCATTTGGGTCACTATATCATTTGAGTGCAGAGAAGCACACTGTGTATAGTGTATAAGTATAGGTAAGTATATAGGTATAAATAGAATTAGTGTATTTGATATTGGCATTTTAAGTATTCTTTAAAAGAAGTAAACTAGCTTTTGATATACTAGTATTTCTAATCATAGTTGAAGTGACCCTAGGTGCCCAGTAAACTAGTAATTTTAAGTGTACTTGTAATAATACAGAACTTAAGTATATAAAATGCTCAGAAATTTTATCAGTCATTTTAATTTAGATTTGGAGATTAGGATGGGTCACAATTATTGGCATTCCTGCATTTAATACATTTCACCCTTTCACAACATAATAGCACTTTATAGGAATCTTTTCGGATAATGCTTGATGAAATTGGTGTAACGCAGCAGCTGCCGTCTAAGGCAGATCCGCGGCCACACCCACAGGCTTTTATGACACGGAGATCTCAGGAGGGTAATCAGCGTAAACGCGCAGCACCTGGCCGCGCCTCTTTATAAGCCCTCTGATTGCC
>CM074946.1:3694778-3725000 GCA_037577455.1 Pangasius macronema
AACTACAATTTTGAATAGATTTTCTTCAATTATAAGTATGATTTTCTTTGTATTGACAAATTGACATTTTCCATAACCCTTTTAGTATTTTTGGGTTAAACAAACGTAATACATATATTTACAAATAAATTTTTATCCAACAAAAAGTATAGCACTAGTACAGGTGTCACAGACTGACATTTCTACAGGGTCTATTAATTGGTTTAAGTCACTCGCAATCTTGCTTTGCTTTCAATGTGAATGTGATTAATTGGGAGCTGGGGTTACAACTGCAGTAGTACTAAGTACTACTATTGTACACCTGGACCCGGAAGTATAACGGGAAAAAGACAAATGGGCACACATCGATGACAGTGCAGGGAATCTTTTGGGTTTGTTACATTTCAAAAATATCAGAAAAGTTTGCTGGATACCCTATCAATATCTATTATAAAACTGGGCCACACTTACAGTGCTGCTGTGAGTAAACAAACAAATACTTTGTTGTTCGTATCTGTATTCATATTTGGGTTTGTGGCGGCCAACAAAGAGACATGACTGGCAGAGAATGGTTGCCCCAGCTCCCTCTCTCCAAATCGTGCTATGGAGCATAAAAGACAGCACTCACAGAGTAAGGTGGGTAGATTCTGGCGCCCTACTAATGTTGTCTCTTATATCCCCTGTTCTTCCAGTCTCGAGTGACGAGTTGCTGCCACTGCCAACTCTTTAAGCCATGGAAATCAACACACTCCTCAAAATCACTATGACCCTCAAATGTCCTATGACATTTTTTCTGCCTGGATTATGAGAAGGATTATGGGTGCACTGTGGTCCTTTTTAGGATTTGTGGAGTATTATAGATGATTTGTTAAAGACTTTTCTAAGATTACCAAACCCTTGAATGTACTCCTGGTAGGTGATGGCTGTCACAGAAGCCACAAGTCCCTAGATTACTTAGACCCTTGAGTGCAAGTCTGGTTTCCAATGACTAAAGCAGAAATTCATCCAAGCAACCATTCTAGCTGATGCTGACTTTACAATGCCCTTTGTTGTTTACACCAATTACAGAAATTCTGGGTCAGTAGCCATATTAGCACAACAGCAAGAGGGGGTTGGAGTTTCTCATAGCGTATGCTAGTAGGAGTCCTCACCCAGCTGAGTGTAATGGGCAATAATGGAGAAGTTCAAAGACTACATATGGGGTGCTGAATTTGTTGTAATTACTGATGATAACTCTTTGGTCTATGTGGACACAGCTAAACTGGGTGTCACTGACCAGAACAAAGCCCAGTTGTAAAGCCTCCATAGTAACTTGTGCCCTCTTACATACTGAGGCTCATTTCCATTATTGCCCCCTCTCAGGTCATGTGATGAAGTGCCACTAACAGTACTCAGATCTAGATTGAAGCTTAGGGGTGATTGTGCTTTTGCTTTGGCTTGCCCTAAACTTTGGAATAGCCTGCCTCTACA
The DNA here is from genome assembly GCA_037577455.1 of Pangasius macronema. Classification (NCBI taxonomy): domain Eukaryota; kingdom Metazoa; phylum Chordata; class Actinopteri; order Siluriformes; family Pangasiidae; genus Pangasius; species Pangasius macronema. The sequence continues at coordinate 3,696,228 of CM074946.1, forward strand.
CATTACAACTGATCCTACCTTAACTATTTTCAAATCCAAGTAAGAAACTTGGCATTTGGCCAGCCGTAGAGATAGTTTTAAATGTAACAACAGTTACAATGTGAGTTTTTTTTAGTGATATTATTATACTACTATTATTACTATTTTAGACTTTGTAATTATTGTTGTAAAGCACTTTGGTCAACCTATGCTGTTTTTAATGGCGCTATATAAATAAAATTGACATTACTGTTCATTGGGCTCTCATGCAACAAATTTAATGCCATTTTGGTAACAAACCATATAGCAACACCTGCAAACTTAATCCACATTTGAATATGAACGACAATACAATATTAAAGTAATGATAAACTAAATATATTTTGTGGCATATAATATCTTGCAAATATTTCAATTTGATGACATGTTGTACTGCCGAGGAAAGAGCTTGCTACACTGATTAATATAAAAATAGCCTGGTTGTAGTCTATTCCCTCCCATTTATACTGTATGTTCTGTTAACCACTTTTCTGTAAAGCTGCTTTGTGACAATGTCCATTGTGAAAAGCGCTATACAAATAAAATTGAATTGTACTGAACCACTATATTTCTGTGAGGTGTCCACATACAGTTTTCACTGACCTTAACTATTCCCATTAAGAAATCCGCTTAAGAAAATACAAAGAAAAAATGGATTTACCTATATAAATGCCACGTGGTGCAACTGTTATTTTAATTTTTTTGTAAAATCAAATGTAATTACCATTTCTGTTCAAAATAGGCTAGAACAGAATTTACATTATGCTGGTGCAACTAGGTGCAGGACACTTGTTTGGCTCAACACTTGCTGTTGGGATGGTCTGCCTAGTAGCCAATCATCCAGATAATAGAGTATGCACAGACATGAATGTTGCAGGGGCTCTACGGCACCTTCTAAGCTCTTTGTGAACACCCAGATTGAAAAAGCTAACCCAATGGTACATCAGTCCTCTGAAAGCAGAGAAACTGTCTGTATTCCTGAGCAATTTAAATTTGGAAAAGCATCTTTCATATCTGTGTACCATCATGATTGTCAATCTTAAGAAGACATTTTAACTTGGGGGAATTCTGTCTCCATTTTTTTTATCAGAACATATTTTGAATCATTTGGCAACAGTCGGTCAGTCTTGCAACTTTGTGGGGTAGACTCCTGTTGAGTGGTAGCAGACAATGAACTGTAAGTGATTAAGTTTTTTTCACACTGCTAAGATGCCTCAGCATTTTCAGCCAATCATGTCCTGGAAATGTAGTCAACCTCTGATCTACAACAAATCATTTAGTGTTCTGGGTTCGCAGTGGGACCAATGTGACCTTTCAGTAATAGTGTGCTGGCAAATGACTTGCAGCAAATCATTTAACCAAATGGACTCAATTATATCAAGTTACTGAATAAACTCAAGAATTCTTTCACTTTAATGATGTCAGACAAGGGTAACCTGCTGCCTACAAAATTTCGAATTCATCTGGGACTGACACCACAAAATAGGTGAGGCACTCAATTTGCTTTGTCAAGTGGAAGATCCTGCTTCAGTTAATAGCAGTCACTAGTACACTAGTACGCTGCATTCACTCTGATCTTCAGAATTCTCTGATGGTGGGCTATCAGCACTATCTGCCAGAGTGGGCTCATTTTTCAGGTTTAGAGAATGAGAAGCAGCTACTGAGAGGCCTGTGTCTCTGATGCATATATGAGACAGGCCCTGACGTACTCTCAGTAGCTGCTTTTCATTCTCTAAACTTGAGAATTCAGAGGAGCTTAGTACAGCTAATGAGAGTACATCAGGGCCAGTGTCTCTTATGCATACATGAGACAGGCCCTGATGTACTCTCAGTAGCTGGACTAAGCTCCTCTTAATTCTGCAATTCACTGGGCTGTTGCATTGCTACCAACAGCTATTGAATTTGTCTCATGCCTGCTGCCAACTCCTTCACTCTTCGTGACACTTGCCTCAATGTTGTAAAAGTGCTCACTCTTCCCATTCCAGGGTCTGAGCAGCCAAGCCTCCTGCCACAACAATGCAGTAAAGGATATCTTCCCTTTTTTGTCCCAGAGGGATCCACAGCTGTGTGTGTTGTTCACTTAACTGTAGGGCTAAAATGATTCCTTGAGTAATTCGACTCAAATACAAAAAAATCATTGAGGCAAATTATTTGCCTCCAGGCTTCGTTTAGTCCATTTACTGTAACTACAGACGGAACACTGTGGTTCCCCACAGACCATTATTACTGACGGACAACCCGAAAAAAAAGCTGGTCATGTGATGTAAACACAGAAGACGCAGCAGAATGAAAAATGGAGGAAAGGCAAGAAAACAGTGAAGGGCGACGAGAAGAAAGGCCAAAGAAAACAGCAGAACGTTTCCAAAGTTTGGGATCATTTCAAACTAAAACCGGAAGAAAACTCCGTACTGTAAGACTGAACTGGCGTACCACAACTGTACAAGTTCGGTGCTTCAACATCTCATCCGAAAACACCCAGTGCTCGCATCAAATCCATATGCTTCTTTAAAGGATGAGACACACACACACACACACACACACACACACACACACACACACACGTGGAGAGACATTTAAGAGGGTTTATATGTTGCAGAAAAACGTGTAAAGAAATTTTGTGTATGGACTCTTGTTCTTGTTCCAAGTTACCTTCCTGTCCACTGATTTTTGCCTCTTACAAAGCCTTCCAAGAAGACAGTAAAGGCATATGTCATGCTTGAGCTGTAGTTAGGCTGAAACTTGAAAGTTAAGTTGGATGATGTAAATGCAATGTTTAGGTATTTCTTTTAGTTTTATTACTATTATTTTGATTTATGCCTTAGTTTTAGTTTGTACTGTTTACCTTTTTTAAAGTAATGTGAAATTGATTTTTATATTTCTTGATTTATGCCTTAGTATTAGGATGTACTGTTTACTTTTTTTTAAAGTAACATGAAATTGTTTTTTTTTATTTTTATTTATTTATTTTATTTTTTATTTATATTTTTATTTAATTTAGTTTTCAATGTTATTAATGTATGCAATTTCAGCAATAAAAATGTTCATTTTTTCTAAAAAGGAAACAAATTAGTTGTTTATTTTAAGCGACCTATCTTATTTTCTCTTGTATATTTAGTATTGCTCTTTGATAAAGAAAAATTACTTAAAAATATTTTTAAAAATTACTTAAAAATTACTAAATAATCGATAGCTGCAGCCCTACTGTGGCAATGCAATGGCTTTGTACATGCTTGCTGAAGACGTTCCAGTCCCAAAGAATTTGTGCTTTGATTATTGTCCATCATCCAACTCCATTTGGGCCTGGAAGAACAAACAGCCCTCCATACTGCCCTGAAATATAAGGGGATGGAAAAATAGCTCAAAGGGAAACTGTCAGGGCAGGCCGAAATGAAATAAAGTAGAAATACTTGTTACTGAACACAACTGAGCAAGCTAGGTGTATACTTGGTTGAATATGTGTGACTGTGTGTGAGAGACAAATGGAGGTAGTGGTTTCCAGACATGGACAAGATACGCCTCAAAAACATTGATAATAAACAGAACTGTCCACCCACAGAACTGTCACTGACTCAATGTTTTTTTTTTCCTAACCAGTCTGTGTAAACACAAGGGATTGTTGTCTGTGAAAATCCCAGGAGATCAGAAGTTTCTGAAATACCCAAACCAACCCATCTGGCACTAACAAGTCTGCATGAGTTTATGGATTGTGTTGCTGCCACATGATTGGCTGATTGGATAACTGCATAAATATGCAGGTGTACAGGTGTTCCTATTAAAATGGACAGTGAGTGTACACCATCAGCAATCCAGTTCATCCCAATGGTGTTCAGTGGGGTTGAAGTCAGGGCTTTGTGCAGGCCACAAGAGTTTTTCCACTCCAACTTCAAGCCATGTCTTCATGGACCTCACTTTGTGCTCACGGACACTGTCACACTGGAACATGTTTGGTCTAGGCCAGTTAGATCCAGTAAAGGGAAACTTCAATACCACAGCCTACAAATACATCAATTATGTGCTTCCAACTTTGTGGAAATGGTTTAGGGAAGGCCCACATATGGGTGTGATTGTCAGGTGTCCACAAACCTTTGGCTATGTACTGTATGTATACTTCGTGGACATTTTTAGGTAGACCTTTTTTTAAATATTCAGACCACAGCCTATTCATTACTTTGCAATTAATCAGTTTCAGTTGCATTTTTCATCACTTACCAGCTTAGTGCGCGATGCCTTGGGCTCCTCTGCTTTATATTTCATCTTGGTCTTCATCTGCTGCCGGTGATGGATGACAGCACTCTCTTTAGGGCCCATCCACTGACTGTCCTTTGTGGGCCTTCTGATCGGAGGGACTTCAGTTTGTTCTGCTTCTGGAATCTCCATCACCTCACCTGCCCCCAAAAAGAGCCGAAACGAGTGTTTTATGGAGAGCAAGTCATTTAGATGTAAGTGGTCTTACATCTAAAGAAATAAATACAGCCTACCAATGTACCAATTATTTGCATTCATTTCTTAAATTTGTTTATAAGTCTAGCTAGCCTACCAATGTCTTACAATTAAACATGTATCATGAGAAAGTGGAGGAATACCACACTGAATTATCTGTCTGATTTGAGGTTTCCACTAAATGGAGATGAAAAAGAACAGGAACCATAACCTAGCTTTAGGTGTTGGCTCTTCTATGAACATTAAAGAGGAAAAACAGGACTGGCCATAGTGCACACATAACTGGCAGCCATAAGGTTATTTCTTTATTGCACAAACACAAAACTCCAGGAGAAACAAAACGGGCCATGGGAAGCACATAAGAGAGAAAGAGCTATTATTGAAAACCCAAAAAAACTGACTTTATTCATGCTTTTCTATATTAACATATTTGACCAAACATTGAGCAGGAGTCATCTGATTAATTTACACTGTGGAGGCTGGTGCCCTCCTGTATCTGCTTTTGGCCATTCACAAATAGGTGGGATCTCTCCCTTTAGAATATTTCTAACTACTTTACTTTTCATCCATTCTTAGAGCCTGACTACCTTTTAAATTGCATCTTTTAGTTGCAAATTTGTTTGTGATTGAGATACCAAAAATAGAACAATAGCATGCTATCAAAGGGGCAAGGCTAAAGGCAAAATTGATACAAGACAAGGCAAAGTCAAACACAGAGAATAAATCCACAAAAACATGGCTCAGAACTCACAACAATGCAGGCAAACTGCAAGGCTTCATTCTTGAGTTCAAGTTCATATGCTTTATATAGCAGTTATACGGGATAAGTGGGTTTAGTATTCAGAAGAACGCACCCTCTGGCAGTCTGGAGTGGGAAAGTCTGTGCTAGATGTTACAGAATCCTGCTCCCCCCAGTGGGTGGCTCCCAAAGCTGAACTCCTCCTGTGGTGGAGTATTCGTCTTGGTCAAGGCACAGAACATTCAGAGTGCTCCTTGTTGACATGGAAGTGACCAGAGACAGGTCAAAAATATCTTTCACCAGAACCCACAAGTGTTCGTTGGGCTTTCCCAATCCACCAGGCTATAGAAGGTGTTACCCTGCTGCTTGGAGTTGAAGAACATCTTGATTGTGTACACAGGAGTCTCCTTGATCTTCAGTGGAGGGGATGGTTCAACTCCAATCACCTGGTGGGTAGGTACAGAGACACACGGTTTGAGTAATGATATATGGAATGTCAGTGCTATTCTATATCGCGGGGGTAATTCTAGTTTGTACAATACTTGATTTAATCGTTTTATCACTTTGAAGGTACTTTTTGGGGTTTTAGTCAGAGTTCTCGGGTGAATAGTCAGACCCTCTGACCAGGTTGTAAGGGACTGATGACAGACCTTAGTCTGTCTGCTAGCCTCTTCTGTCATTGGGTGGCTCTTTGTAGACAGACGTGCACTGCCTCCCAAATGTGTTTGCTACATCTCATCCATTTGTCTACCACTAGCACTTTAGATGGCTCTCCAGACCATGGAAACAGTGGCTGTTGGTATCCCAGCACATACATCCATTGTGTGGATGAGGAAATTCCAGGTATATTCGGCCCAGGGAAGAATCTTGTTCCAGTCATTCCGATGACTGGGGCAGTACACCCTGAGAAACCTCCCTATATTTTGATTGAGTCTTTCTGTTTGGCGATTAGATTGGGGCTAGTAATCAGACTGACATTTATACTAAGTCTTTTGCAAAAGGCTTGCCGTACCTGAGAGGTGAAATGAATACCACAATCTGTGGTATATAGCCTGTAGACTTCTCAGAAAAAGATCTCAGCAGTTTCAAGTGCCGTGGGCAGCTTGGTCAGGGGAATAAGGTGGTAGGCCTTAGAGAAGCAGTCACTGATGATCAGTATGGTGGTGTGACCCTGTGAATAACTCAGATCAGTGATAAAAATCAATTGCAAGGTCCTTGTGAAATCGGAAGAGGTTGCAGAAGACCTGTGAGTAACTGTCATGAGGTTCAGGTATGGGCACAGACAAACCAAGCATTAACATACCTTTTGTCTCAATGTTTCCTACCAGAACTTGTTCTTTACTAGTCTCTGAGTCCTTGTGATGCCCAAGTGTCCTGGTGCATGAAGTGTCATGAATTCTTTTTTTGTGATGACTGATGATAACAACTGTGTATTTGGCTCTGTCCAACCAATGTCTGCACTCTTCCAAGGCTGCTTTGATTGCCAGCAACTTCCAGTTCCTCATATCATAGCTCTGCAGGGGTGAGTCCATGCACATGGATAGAGTTTAGCTGAGTTACATTGTCATTGCAATTTGACAACTTCCCTTTCTGAAGTGTCCACCTCCCCTGTGAATTGCAGGTCAGGATCAGGATGGTGCAGGATGGGAGCAGTTGTGAACCATTGTTTCAGGCTCCAAAGGGTTCAAGTTGATAATCTTGGGCTTTCCTTTAAGGAGGGATGTTATTGGAGCTGCCACAGTGCTGAAACCCAGAATGACCTTTGATAAAAGTTGGTAAACTACAGGAATCTTTGCATCTCCTTTACAGTTTTTTTGTTGGGACCAGGAGGTTATGGCCTCCATTTTACTCCGCTCCATCTCCACTCCTCTTTGGCCAGGAATGTAGCCTAAAAACCTAACAGATTTCTGGTGAAATTTGCAGTTTTTTCAGTTTAACAAACAGATTATTCTTCAAGAGTTTTTGCAACCCCACACATACCAGGAAGATGTGTTCTGTTTCAGTTTGGTAATAGATCAGGATATTATCTATTGTAAGTGATGACACAAATGTTCAAGAATTCCCAGAGTACCTCATTTATGAAGGCCTGAAACTCTGAAGGCCTGTTGATGAGTCCATACCACATGACCAGTTATGACAGAAAACCTGTGTTGAACCAATGTGGGTAAAATAGGTGTGGACTAGCCTGGTCCCACTTGGGATTCGTGTGGCCACGCCAAAATGTGGGCTGACCACAGAAAAACAGTGTTTGGCCAATGTGGGTAAAATAGGTGTTAGCCCACAGTGGTCCCACATGGGATTTGTGTGGCCATGCCAAATTGTATGGGTTAGCCCAGGCCCACACTGCCCACAACTTGCCCGTGGGGCAAATATGGGTATGTTTGCTGGGATCTTGCACCATTTCAAAACAAGCTTACTGAGTTGATCATTTTGAGTGATAGTATTAATGGAGGTAAAACTGTCATGGGAGATTTTAATGAAAATCTTTTTTAGCAATTTGAGAAGCAGATATAGAAATTCTGTTTGCAGTTTAAGAATTTGGGTTCTCTCATCTTGTACAGGAAGCAACTACTGAAAATGTTACTTTGATACATCATGTCACGAATTTGGCAATTTAAATGTTAGTAAAAGAGTAATGCTAACATATTTTAGCTACCACGAATGTATTATCCTGAATTTTTTTTTATTTTGTTAAGAGTAGCAAAGGCAATTGCTTTAAAACTACACAGGAAGCTGGTGTCCCCTAAAATTTCATTAAAATGAGGCAATGCAATGTTGAGGCAACGAAATCCAAATGAAATGAAATGAGGCAATGAAATCTGACGTGTGTGTATTAATCAATCTTAGGAGATTTCAATATTTTAGCAACTCAAATGATTAAATATCTCACTGTATATCACACTGTTCATCCATTAAACTCGAACTCTTTTGAGTGGACAGTGCAGCCTGTGTGAAAATCTCTTTTGAAATCCCGACACTGTACAGACAACTATTGAAGCACGTACATCAATTAGTGTTTATTAGGTGTTCAGGTTTAAAGGGATGAAAAATTAATGCTCATTGGACAACAGAATTTTAATGTGTCCTTTTGAGTCATGGGAGTGAATTTACTGGGAGTGAATGTAGTGTGGCGGATGAGTTTTGCACAGAAAAAAACATCTGAATGCTTATTGGACAGTGCACTCTTTGTATGTCCTGCTTGGATGCTTCTCCTTATGATGACTGGTAGACCTCTCAAAGGGGCAGAATCTCATAACCACCTGCCAATAAGCGAATCAGGAATGAACATGACTGACAATTTAAATACATCCACGCCAGTTGGAATTGCTTTGATTGTAATTTGTAAATATCAAAAATAAAGATGTAATTTGGAAATATTCTAAATAAACTATAAGTAAAATGTTCTGTTTGATTATTTGCATTCATTTCTGAAATTTGTTGTTTATAAGTCTAGCTAGCTAGCTGTCTCATCTTCATCTAGAAACTGCTAATGCTGATCTGATTTTAGAAAACTGATTGGCTGTGTTTATTATTAATCTTAGATTCCAAATTTTCTGCTATTGAAGACATTTGGGTTTGAGATCTAAAGATTAGTATGACATGATAAGTCAGAAATTCAACTTTCATTTACTGATATTTACATATCGATGTGTTAAACATCTTAGACCATGTCACAAGTATAGTAACAGATAGTCTTAAAGTTGTTGTTCCTCTTTCGGCTGCCCCTGATAGGGGACGCCACCATAGATCATTGGTCCATTTATTTGATTTGGCACAGTTTTTACACCGTATGCCCCTCATGACACAACCCTCCCTCATGACTAGCACTGGGAGTGCACTGTTGCATGCTGGGGTTGGTTCTCTGGCCAGGAATGGAACCTGGGCCACAGCAGTGAGAGTACTGTGGCCTAACTAAAAGTCCTCCAGGGACCACAGATTATCTTAAAGTAAATTACAGTAAATAAGACTTAATATTTGCATACCCCTTGCTTGCAATAAGTGCATGAGGTCTGCAACCCACTGACATCACCAAACTGTTGTATTCTCCTTTTGTGATGCTTTTCCAGTCTTGTTCCACAGCTTTTTTCAGTTGCTTGTTTTGGGGGGCTCTCGATTCATGGTCCTCTTCAGGAGGTGAAATGCATGCTCCAGTCGGTTAAGGTCTGGTGTTTGACTTGTCCAGTCTAAAACCTTCCACTTTTTTCCCCTAATGAATTCCTTTGTTGTGTTGGCAGTGTGTTTTGGGCCATTGTCTTGCTGTATGATAAAGTTCATCCCAATTAGACTGGATGCATTTCTCCCATTTAGATTAGATGTATTTCTCTGTAAATTGGCAGACAGATGTTTCTGTAGACTTCTAAATTCATTTTGCTGCTACCATTATGAGTTATATCATCAATAAGGATTAGTGAGCCCATTTCTAGAAGCAGCCATGACACTACATCCACTGTGCTTGACCAATGTGCTTGTATGTTTTGTCTCATGAACAGCTTCTTTCTTTCTCCACACTTTGACTATTCCATCACTTTGGTTGCAGTTAATCTTGGGTAGTTGTAGCTCAGTGGTGAAGACTACTGGTTGGAAGGTTGTGAGTTCAAATCCCACTGCTGGGCCCTTGAGCAAAGCCCTTATCCCTCAACTTCTCAGGTATATAAGATTAAAGTAAGTTGCTCTGGATTAGGGTGCCTGCCAAATGCCATAAATGTATTTATGCTCTTTGAAGGGTTGATTGTGATACCTTCATCCTTACCCTGCAGAGGTGGTTGTCACTGACTGTTGTTTTTGAGTTTTTCTTTACAGCTCTCACAATGTTTCTATCATCAACTGCTGCTGTTTTCCTTGGCTGGCCTGTTCAATGTCTGGTTGTTAGTATATCAATGGTTTTCTTTCTTTTTCAGGGGATTCCAAATTATTGTATTGGCTATGCCCAATGTTTGTGCAATGGCTCTGATTGATTTTCCCTCTTTTCTCACCTTCAAAATTTCTTGCATTTCTCCCATAGACAGCTCTCTGTTCTTCATGTTGGTTTATCCTTTTTAGCGACATTCAGAGCTATTAACTGTTTAAACAAGAAACACCTGTCAGTCACATGTTCCCCAAGTGTTTGTGAACACTTGAAAAATGGCTGTGATCAAACAAAAGGTGCCATGTTTTAAGTTGTTTAACACATCTAAATGTAAATATCACAAAATGAAAACTGAAATTATGATCTATTGTCGCATTTATCTTCTGATCTGAAGCCCAAATGTCTTCAGTTTATAGCAAAAATAAAAGAATTGGCCTTGCTGTGTGGCACAGTCAACCATCAGCTGTGGATGGAAAGGAGGCATGATGATTCCCACCTATGTGTTCACGGCGAGTTTATTTGTGTTCTTTGTTTTTCCTTTTAGAGATGCTGTGACCAGAGCAAGAGACAGCACTGTCAGCAACAGCATAATCAACACAAAATATGAACTTGAATGCTACAAGACTGCAAACTATTTATAAACTGTATGCTTTCTTTTGGTTTGAATTTAAACTTATGAAGATGTGCTGAAAATGCTCAGTTGAAAAGGAAAATAAAAGAAAAATAAAGCTCTGCAAAAATTCAACTGTCTCCTTCCTGAGTCCTGAATCCTGCACATACAGAAACACCAGGTTATACAGACAGGAATGGGTGATTCTATCTGGGCCACAGCATAAAAACATAGAACTTTTAAGTGGTAAGGAAAAGGAAGACCAAAGAAATCTAACAACATAATCATACAAAATCAATCCCAATTTTTGCTACATGAATGTACAATAGTCATGGTTGGCAAATCCCAAAGTCTATTGCTCAGTATATGTGTTAAGTTGTCCATGTGGTTAACATTTTAACAACCCCCCCCCCCCCATTTACAATCTTCAGTCATTGTATAACCAGAGAAGTGGAAATTGATTAATCACTGATAGATTCTGTTTTCTAATAATTCAAAAACTGTTCTAATTCTCTGGATATGTATTTAAACTTAAAATTATGTAACATGTATAGCTTATGTTCTGTGACACACCTGATACAGAAACGTTCTGCATTGTGGTTGAATTAGACTGTAGACTACCGGCAGAATGGAAATTAACTTATTGGACATTTTCAATAAACAAATGAAAATGAATTTTATTGCCACAAGTCTGTTATAAGATTAGTCAGGACATTGTTGGGTTTCTGCGTGTAGAGTATCCTGACAGTGTTTAGCTGCTGGTAAGCAGAGCAATGTGAAAGGGGAGGGGTGTGAGCCCTCTGCTGGGCAAACAATTCATACCTCTCCACAATAACATTGGTACAGAGATACTGTGTGACATCACAAATAAATTCAGCATTGAATTTTATACTTGGAATTTATTGGTTTACTATAACATTAAAAAAAAAAAAACTAGTAATGCTGTTAAAAGGACTGCACTCATCCTCTGTGATGCATACTAGAATGGTGAACACAAACTAAGCATTAATCATTGTCTGACAAAACTTTTCTAGTCTTTTATGTTATAAACTATTGAAAATAGAAAACACCAACTCCATGTGCAATCACAAAACAGAAGAATATGTCAGCCAGCTTGTACTTCTGTAAAACTGGAAATGAACTCTACACTCTGAAGTTACTACAAGAGGATTCTGTGGACTTTTTTCATGCCAATAGGTACAGTGTAATCAGTGAAACCTCTACCAAGTAAGGATGCATGGAAAAAAAATGAATTTGTGGAATTAAGTCTTGACTTGCATCCACCCTCCAGTGGAGTCCCACATGGCCTAAAGACCCAGCCTTTCCTACAGGAAAACTGCTTCTACTTTCTTTTGTTAAGTGAAGTGACTTGTGGCCAAGTATGGTGACCCATACTCAGAATTTGTGCTCTGCATTTAACCCATCCAAGTGCACGCACGCACGCACGCACACACACACACACACACACACACACACCCAGAGCAGTGGACAGCCTTTTTTGCTGCGGCACCCGGGGAGCAGTTGGGGTTTCGGTGCCTTGCTCAAGGGTCTCACCTCAGTCGTGGTATTGAGGGTGGAGGAGGGCGCTGGTCATTCACTCCCCCCACCTACAATCCCTGTCGGTCCTGAGACTCGAACCCATGACCTTCGGGTTACAAGTCCGACTCTCTAAACATTAGCCAGAGTTTTTTTAATACCTATATTAATTAATTTTTCTTCACACTCTAGTGTAAGAAAACTACCAGAATGTAGATCAAGATTGCTTACTTCCTGCAGTATTGCAACATTAAGTCGATTCCTGACTTTACCTTACTTTATATCTGGGAAAACCTGACTATATACACCATTATAGTCATATACAGAGCTACTGTTTTGTAGATGCTTTGACCCAGTCGTCTAGCCATCACAATTTGGTCCTTGTCAAAGCCACTCAGATCCTTACACTTGCCCATTTTTCCTACTTGCAACACATCCACTTCAAGAACTGTCTGTTCACTTGCTGCCTAATATATTGCACCCTTTGCCAGGTGCTATTGTAACGAGATAATCAATGTTATTCATTTAACTTTTCATTGGGTATAGGTTTTAATGGCATGGATGAGCAGTTTATATGAAATAAATTTCAGACTCTTATATTTATAATGAATGTTTATATAATTGACATTATGCTTTCACAGAATGTTTCATTATGTACAAGTAACTGTAAATACTTGTTATGTTTGTGTTCATATAGCCAAACCACCTTAACTGCATAGTTAGCAGTTCTTCCTTCCCAGTACTCACATAAGTGTCATGCTAAGTAAAATATCTGTTTTGAGTGTTGAAAATGTACTCTTAATGTATTCTAAAATAACAAACAAAACCAAACACATTGTAAATGTAATGTCATGACGACTGTCTTATTCAATTTACAGGAGAATGACCAAATATTGGAAATTGTGTGAAAACCCACTTTCATGGTACCCTGGCCATCATCTTCACCTGTAGCTATCTATTCAACAAGGACAGAACTTGGGTTCATGCTGACGTAAACACTACATAAAAACTGTTTATCAGTAATGTGTATTGCTTCTTTCTAGTGTAAAAATATTATATAGTGAAAATTTTCCACTCTGGATTAGACTTACAAACTGCCAGGGAAAAAAAATACATTTCTATTTTAAGATTTATATTCAGCATATGTATTCCAAAATTTTTTACTAGTGTGGCTATTGGTTCAAGTTGCTTTAAAGTTTCTTAAAATCTTGATTAAATCTGAAGTTCAGTTGATGGATTTCACATATCAACTTTGTGTCTGACATGCACATTGTTTCCTTATTTTTGTTTACAGCACAAAAATTGGACCTGTATTTGATTATATTTTCAAAGTAGTTTTACACCACTTTTCATGAGCCCATATTACAAGCAGACCATGGAAGAGATAAGACAGAGAGTACATTATATGTCCACAGTATTTAGTTAGTACTGAGGAAGTAACTATAGAACTAAAGAAGTTACTATAGGGACACCATATATTTGAAGTCCTCCAGAAACCACACACAATGTTCACACTCACAGAGAAATTACTGCAATGACTTCCGTTCCATCGAAGGAAAAACAACATAAATCTAAACATATGGATCATATGTCCATCATCTAAAGTTGTTGTAAAGTTAGATTCTTGTGACAATACTGAAACACTTTTTACAGTCGATTTATGCCCTACAATGCTACTGATTTCTCTTACACAGTATGTGATTTTAATGTGTTTATTATCTAATCATGGGCGTGTACAAAGTTGTTTTGTAATGTTTTGTAACCCAAATGTTAATTATGTTAATTATAATCTGTTTAATGAATATTAATATTCCACTTGTAATACATAGTATAAAGAGTGAAAGTACAATAAAGCTAATTGAAGTAGCATAAAAGTATAAAATGTGAAAGTACAATAAAGCTATCATATAACCAAATACTGCACATTATATATTTTTTGTTTTTATTAAACAAAATAGTTTTAAATTGAACTGCAAATCACATTTGAGAAATAAACATCACTTTGTTTAAAAAAAATTAAAAAAAGAAAATTACATACAGCAATGTATAATGATACATTAAAAGTACAAACTACATCTCATACATATCTGCACTATATTACTTCACAAGAACAACAACAACAACAAAAATAATAATAATAATAATAATAATAATAATAATAATAAAATCTCCACTATAATGCCTCATTACAAAATAATTTCCTAAACTACAGCACTGCATACATATAAAACATCAATTCATCACAATAAAGCTGACCTGTTGAAAATCAGCAATGTGAAACAGAACTAAGGTCAGATTTATAGACAGATATTGCCATCTCATGGTGTAATATAATATTACACATTGTATTAAAGTAACAATAAAAAGGACATGGTATAAATGCTGTTGACTATAGAATTGAACTGGATTTCCTGTCTGTGCAAATACATCAAAGAGACATGGCATGTCATCACCACCTGTTAAACAGATGTTTAAACATTTGGATACATTCAGAATAGAATCAATAAGCAATTTTAAAACGAAAGAAATTTTACTCCACCCCATAACAATGATTATGCCACAATCTATGCAAAATGATTCAGAATCTTGCCTTGAATATGGCTTTCAAATTTCATGTAAATGCATGCAACCAGTACTAAGCAACAGCTGCTTGAGTAATACAAGCCCGAGCCCAACAGCATTTGGCGACCAAACTGGTTAAAAAATCTCAAAATGTTTTTGTGACGGTCAGAGGCTGCTGTGTAATTTGGTACCAATTTGCATTACTCTGTGTTCTTGAAGTAATCCAGTGGTAAATAAAACGTATTTAGAGATTAGCACAAGAAGGCAGCACACCGAATTTCAGCTCAACTGGACTTTTGGTTTCTGAGGCACAGTTTTTTGGACTTAACTCTAAGGATGACCTTTGCAGACATCCTCAGACCATTGCAGTAAACATGTCTTCCAAGTTTGGTTCAAATTCATATGAACAATTACAGTTACCTGAGGAAACCAACTCCACCTTCTTAAAACTGATTGAGGTGTGGGTGTAACAGAGAAAGTAAATAGGTTATGAATCTTGCCAAAATGGCTGCTCATACATTATGTTCGTTCAACCTATAGCATACGAGATATTGGGAAAAGGGGGTGGGACACATACAGGTAATGAGTGTAACAAGGGAGGTCGGCCATCTCTCTGGCTAATAAGCTGTAATATTCATGTTAGAATTTATCAAAGCCTGTGTAATTTGTAAAGTTTGAAGTTTAAGTATATTGTGGTCTGTTAGTATAACTCGCATATGGCGGGAGAACTTGGCGGATACAAATGCAAGTGTTTTATTTTATTTATATTTTATTTACTGCTATGATGATAATTCTGTTTGTGTAATATCTTTTGTATTTAATTGAAAAAATTATGAGCTCAAATCAAAAGAAAATGTTAATTTACAATTGTATCATGAGTTGCGAGTTCACCGTCAAGGTGAATGCTATGACCAGATTGATGGTAATTTTATCTGTTGTGGTGTTTTCTATTATATTCCAGTAAACTCACTGCGCTGCTTTCACGAGCTCAACATGTCATCCCTGTGTATTCCTTCTGGAACTCATTGATGAAATAACAGATGGGGTTACACAGGCATCCAGACTGTTTACAGCACTTTTCTGTTATTATTGAGAGCAACACTGTCCTGAGTAGTATAACACCAATATTGTGAGAAAATTAGGTTGCACATATATTATATTATCACATATTACCACAAATTCGAATGGTCAGAGCTACAGTAAATGCTTGAGTAGGCAATTTTGTATGGAAAGACTAAAAATGAAATTTCACTGTACACAATATTTTCCAAAACATATGCTTGGTTTTGTGTGTGTGAAAACATGAATAGCACCACCCCCCATTATCCAAGGTGAGTGAGATCAGACAGTAGTGGTAATTATCATAATTATTGATAATTATTGAGGGTTACACTCTCCTGAGTAGATTGACATCTATATTGTGAAGATTGCGCAAAAATCCTAGGACTAGTTTGCAAAAGTACATTTCAGATATTATGCTCATTATCATAAATTTGAGTGGGTATAGCTAAATGTGCCAAAATACAGTTTTCTGTAGTTTCAGGAACAATGCATAAAATCATGCAGATACATGAGTGAAACCTTATGTGGTCTTTTGCGATCTTCTTCTGACCTCTCATCAACAAGGCATTTCCACCCACAGAACTGTCGCTCAGTGAGCCTACTCTTCAAGTTTCATGACAATAACTCAGTGCTAAGCCTGCCAAATTCCTGCCGAAATCTGATTGGCCAATGGCATCACATATGCAGTATACCAAATTTCAGCTCAATCAGACTTAGACTTATGGTTCCTGAGAAACAGTTATCTGACCTTAGCCCTGCCCCTATGTATGACCATACCCCAACCTTTGCAGAGACCTCAGAATGTTGTCCTTTACATGCCTTTCAATTTTCATTCGAATCCACACAAGCAATCATGAGTTACAGCTGTTTGAGTAAATTAGGATCCGTCTCTTTAAACTTGATTGACGTGTGGCTTGTTCATGTAAGACTACTGACATGTAAAACTAGTTCACATATTACAGCAAGCTGTGCTTGAACAGTAATAATAATATTAATACTAAGAAAAAGAAGAAGAAGAAGAATAACTTAATAAGAAGAAATATAGCTGCAGATGGCTATCTGCCAGGCCCAAGCAACATGTGCAGACCACACCACAGGTACCTAGTTCTCTCTAATTTGCAGAGAACACTAAAGCAACCATAGATGAATATACTATTAAAATGTCATGACAGTAGCGTGGTGCTAAAACAGTGATATGTGTGCTGCAATGTTATTGACTTATGGCCACTATTTTTTATTCATTTTTTTTTTTTTTACAGTAAACTAGTTAAGTAAAAATCTGTAAAAACAGTAAAAATCCTTTCACAGATTAGTACAACTATGCAGTACAACAGATTTTATCTTGATTTATGGCGTGAGAAACAGCAATTTGAATCTAATCCTGCCACCTATTAAAATTTGTAAAATGAACTATGTTTATTTATATGGTAAGAGCATCGTGACTCAAACACACATGTGCAGGACACACATGTGGATTAGAATTGTGAAAAGAATTTGATGCAAAGTTTTACATGCCTGTCAATTTAATAATCACACTAGTATAATGCTTCATAAGATGGGAAAACTGAACACACTAATCAGACTCAAGCAGAATAGGCACTATTTGCCCTTCTTTTTCCTAGAAACATCCTATGTGACATTCAGAGTGGGTTACTGTTGTTAATCAATTCAGATATAAATATCCCTAAACCTTGCTCTTTGCATGCACATAGTTTTAGATAGCTTCACATATTTTTTAAAAAAAGAGTTTAGACAGAATGTCTAGATTAAGATCCATATAAACCAGAGCTGGTAAATCAAAGTCTGTCCTAAGAACAAACATGTCAACAGACTCCCATCTCGCTCCTGGTGATGCGCGCACACACACACACACACACACACACACACACACCAGAGTCAAAAAGTCTGTCATTTCTGAGTATGCAGTTTCTGGTAGGCTATTTTTCATCCCCAAATATATTCATTAGAAAAGTAACTTCACGTAAAGTTTTCAATTTTTACCAATCAGAAAAAGAGTAAATTTCATCTTTGTATGTCAAACGTTTTAAGAAATTTAGCCATTTTTATAGCACCCCTTATGGGAGCAGGGATGTTTTTGATAATTGATAATTACTGAGTTTCACACTCTACTGAGTAATTCAACACCAAAATTGTGAAGCTAGGACAAAAATCCTAGGATAAGTTCTCAAAAGTAGGTTTTGCATATTAACAAATTATAAAAAATGTTCATGGGCAGAACTAAATGGTACAAAAGGCATAAAAGGGTGTAAGGAGACAAAACGTGGGGGAAAAAAATAAGTTTCAATGTTTAAATATGCTTGTTTTTATGAGCAAAAACAAATAGCAACCCCCAGAGGCCAAGATCGATATCATTTATTAGGGGGTCCTTAGAGAGACAATAATTGCATGACAGTAGCTCAATGTTTACCTTGTCAAATGTCTGCTGAAAGCTGATTGACCGATGACAGCCAAATTTACCAAAGTAACCAGGTCACTGTCAAAGACCCACTTGCAGATTAGGATATAGATGCACTATACCAAGTTATCTAACCTTAACTCTGCTCCTTATTCATGACCATGTCCCAAACTTTGCACATGACCTCAGAATCTCGTCATGTATACAAAGTTCAAGTTTTGCAAATCCATGCAAAAAGTCACGAGTTAGCGCTGTATGAGTCAATTTATACTCTGCTTCATTAGAATTGATTGACAAGTGGGGACCATATTCTTTATGTCAAATGTCAATATGGGCCATGGCAGTGAGACTGCTGAGGCCTAACCACTAATACTCCAGGACCCTCAAGTTCTCAAAAGTAGGTATTGTATATTATAAAGGTACATTATGCAAATTAGCTTAAAAATTCTAAGTAGGTGGAGCTAAATAATTCTAGGGGCTTTTTTGTTTGAGAGAATCCAAGAAATAAGTAGCAAAAAGAATTTTCACTGTATAATATTAAAAAAATATAATAACAATGGGGCTTCAAGCACTATGTGCTCGGTTCTTTAAAAATCCTAACAAAAACAACAGGGAACTACTCGTGTTTGGAGCAATGTTTGGTGCTTGGACCTCAGATTACTGACCACTGAGTGTAGAATCTTTAAAATCCTTAAAAACTTGCTAAATCTGTTTAGTATTGTTCTACGTTATTTTGTCATTTTGTCCCAAACAGAAAGAGTAAGTAAGCATGCTGACAACATAGCTCAGACTTGTTGCCATCTGAGGCTTACTGAGAGCTAAATGATAAACCAAGCCACTACATGAATGCAGGAGAAACACTTGTTACTACCTGATATGCAAAACACTCTTTTCCCTACACTAATGGTCTACACACTTGAAAATGGCTGTCATCTTAAGCCTGTTAATGAAAATAGCCATGCAAGGGGATCACACAAAAAGACCTCTGCAAATTCTGTTGAGCCCCTCGGTCCTGCTGTACACACACAGAGTTCACCCCCAGCCTTACACAGCTCGGTAACATTTGTGACATTGTTTGTGTTATCTCCAAGCTGCTGCAGGGAGCTTGCAAGTTTATTTTGGAGCCCAGTGCAGTGAGATTTTTGGCGTCCAAGTTGCTGAACCACCCAGTGGGGATGCCAGCCATACCTTCTCTTAAAGAAAGCAGGGGGATTATTTTGGACTATTTTCAGTTCAACCTTTCTCGCCAGACATCTGAATATACCTCCTAAGCGGGTCATATACAGTATTTTTCAGCTGCTCTCCCAGGTGGCCAGAGGCTGCGTGAGGCCTGTTCTGTTTTGTTTTTGTTTTTTTTGGGTCCAATGATGACCATTGGGTCCTCTTTATATGAAGATGAGTCCTGTTTACAAGAACAACCCAACAAGCACAATAAACATTTTTTTGACCACAGCAACACAACAGTGTTATACTGAGAGCAAGTCATGCTTTGTATATTATGTGTAAAGTGATGAGGTAAATATTTTACTACAATTACAAAGTGTTGTCAAACTGAAAAAAGTCATATAAACAGCACTGACATAAATCACAATCCTTTTATAAGAATATGTGTTTGTTTCCCTTAGAAACCTCATGTAATTATATGGTACAATGGTATAATACTTCACAGCTTTGTTCCATATGAGGCATATGAGTACTATTCTCTCCTAGTACACTGGACTTTAAGAGTCTAATTTGAAGGGCAAACGACTACAGAGAAACTCAGCAGGACGTCAGTTCTGTTACAATTATTAGATGCAGAGTAAGACCTGAGTGTGCAAAAATGCTCTGTCACAGCATACGTCAGCTCCAACATTAATTTGATCCAGTCTGTCATTCCCAGGAAGTGTGCTTTTTCCTCTCTTACTCTGACATGTCCTCTACAGAACATAAACTGCATGGCACATTGGTAGGGATTTCTCACAAACCACACTCCTTTAACACCCACTGTGAAAAATTTACATGACAGGGCCAAAATACAAAGTCCACCTTGCTAATCAATCTCTGTGTTTTGCTATAGAAATAAGCAATAATATATTCAAACAGCAAAAGATAACAGTAGACAATTTTCAGACACTTGCAGAAGACGTATAGTCTAATACACGGATAAATGTTACAACTACAATTTCTGCATTTAAGTTGTTGAGCTGAATGTGCCTTGCCTAAAAATGGCCAGAAAATTCAGGTCAAATCAATGCTTTGCTTATCACCGGACTAAACTGCTGACATCGTCATTCTTTCGGTACAGGGCGTGAAATGCCCAAATACTCACAAGTATGCAAGAACAGAAGTTAGGCGAAAAACTTACAGGAAAATCTCATTATAGCTTTTAATTAATACAATTTTCTGAAGAGAATATAGCTTATTGATTATTTTTTAATTATATAGTTGGTGGTCCCAATTTCAGGAATTTTGGCCATTAGCCACCACTCTACATATAGTGTTAGCCAAGATGTCAGCAAGCTAAGGATGATTATTTTGTACTTTCGACCTATCCGCTGAATTTTTAAATAAAAAATATGTAACAACGTCAGTTTTAGAAAACAATGCGACTCTTTTGCACGCACTATTAAAGTCGTGCAGTGAAGCTTGGCGCAAAATCAGCGAATCCATGCGTACATCCCGAATTTATGTCGAATTGTTGGATGGATGGATCACTCACCGCTCAGTTCAGAGCTTCCCGTGCTGGGCTCCGCGTCCGCTTTGAGCGCGCAGCGACCGAGGCCGCGTACTAGTTGCTCGAGCGGCAGCTCTGAGTCCGGCTCCGGGTAACAGCGAAGGCCGCTGGCGCAGCGCGGTGTGTACACGCCACACAGTTCTCCGGCCCGGCGTGCACATACGGGGCAGCAGCCGCAGCCCGGCTCACGCACGATCTCGCCGCAGCTCTCGGCAGTGAGAGAGGGACATGCCGCCTGGCGCTCGGCGCTGCAGCTTGGGCAGCGGAACACGAGCTCGGCACGTACGGCGTCCGCAAACGCCACCAACAGCAGCAGCTCCAGCAGCACGTACGACATTGTAACTGGGTCTCTTTCACCGCTCTTCCGTCGGTTTCAGGTAAAGAAAATTGGCGACAGAAGCGCGCTCGCAGACAGGTGAGGTGCAACAACTTGGGCTCTGCTCGGTGTCCAATCGGGACTCATGTAGCGCTGACATCATGACACATCCCGAGAGGAGCGCGCGCATCTGAGTCAATCCAAAAATGCGCGCAAGCGGCTTCGTTTCCTCACAGTCGCTGTAGGCAGAAGCATACCAGCCACGGGAGACACGCGCACTTTTCCCCCTCAGTCTGCGGGCAAGTGGTTCTGTCTCACGCAACTCTGTGCACGTTTACATGCCACGAATTTAGCTTGTGATCACAATCACAAATCTCTGAGGAAAAAGATTTTTTTTTCATGAATAGCATGTTGAGGTATTGGTTATTTTGGACTGACTGAAGAGTGACCCAACCAATCACAATTAAGCTACAGACAGGTCCATAAGTATCTGGACAGTGACACAATTTTCGTAATTTTGCCTCTGTACACCACCACAATGGATCTGAAATGAAGCAATCGAGATGTGATTGAAGTGTAGACTTTCAGCTTTAATTCAAGGGGTTTAACAAAATTACTGTATTAACCATTTAAGAATTAAAGCCATTACAGCATCCATTTTCACAGGCTCAGAAGTAATTGGACAATTGACTGATAGGCAGTTTCATGCACAGGTGTGGCCTGTTTCCTCATTATTTCATGATAATTAAGGAGATAAAAGGCCTAGCAATGATTCAAAGTGTTAAATTTGCATTTGATAGCTCTTCATGGGAACTCTCAATTTGTGGTCCAAAGAGGNNNGAGGCCATCATTAGGCTGAAAAAAAAAACTATACATAGCAGAAACTTTAAGAGTGGCCAAATAAAGAATCTGGTAAAAAGAAGGAATGCACTGCTGAGCTCAGCAATACCAAAAGGCCTGGAAGACCACGGAAGACAGCTAAAGTGGGTGAATGCAAAAATTATTTCCTTGCTGAAGAAAAACCCCTTCACAACATCTAGCCAAGTCAAGAACACTCTTGAGCAGGGCCAGGGGTGAGCTGGCATTTGACATGGCACTTTTCAAACTACTGGGGCAGTGACCCAGCACTACAGGCAATAACAGACTCACTTGAAAAACCAATCAAAACTTCCAATTCAGCTGGAAGTGGAACATTTCTCCTAAAGGGGATCCTCTATGAGCAATAAAGGGTTAACCGTGCTTTGGCGCTAACTGGCGTTAATAATCTTTTGTTGAATTAGTATTTCTGTTCGAAATGTTAAGTGACATATGCACATATTCTGGATTCTGAAGTGTTATGGCATGGGTTTGTATGGCTGCCAGTGGAACTGGGTTACTGGTATTTATTGATGATGTGACTATTGATAGAAGTAGCAGGATGAATTCTGTAGCATATAGAGCTATACTTTCCTCTCAGATTCAGTCAAATGCTGCATAACTGATACAGTACAAATGGATAATGACTCAAAACATACCGCAAAAACAACCCAAGGGGTTTCTTTAAGGCAAAAAAAATAAATATTCTTAAATTTCAGATGAACTCAACCCAATTGAGCATACCTTTCACTTACTGAACATAAAACAGCAGGCAGAAAGGTGCATAGTCACCTATTGTATTCATTATTATTATTAGTAGTAGTAGTAGTAGTAGTAGCAGTAGTATTCCGCTCTTGAAGTCTATGGCAGCCAATAGAATCGTACAAAGGAATGTTATGAAAAGTAGTGTCGCTACTTTTAGTTAACTATTCCCCAACACTGCTGCCATCTGCCAGTCACATTTCAGCAGTTTTTTAAACAAGGTTACCAAAGAATGAACAAAACGAAACACTGTGGACAACTTTACATTTTGGGCTGAGATGTTTGTAAACATCTTGTCAAACATCTCAAATTTGTAAATTAAAAAAAAAAAAAAGAAAATTGGTCACCAGGTGGTGCTGTCGTTTTACATGTGTGTTAATTGTTTTATATAATGTTTTTCAAAGAAACACAAGTGCAACTTTTTGATGTAATGTGGTGAAAGTTTATCTTTTAAGTTGTGGTCATGAATCTCACCTCTTTGAATTCCTCAGGTCCTACAGAAACCAGTGATGTAAATTTTTCCACAGTAGGCCATTTTGTCTGTCAAAACTACTTTATCTGAGTCCCCCTAGACCATTTATCCAATCTTCACCAAATTTCACATAGATCATCATCAGAGCATGGTAGCAAAAAAACTTTTAATATCTCAAACTGTTTCCATATAATGCATCGTCAAAGTTGACATAAGCACTGCATAGTGTTTTATGCAATATCTTGACAACACTGCTGCCGGTTGCACTGAAACTTGATATGTAAAATAATGACCATGCACTGATGTGCGCTTAGCTTCTTTCTTTGCCTCTGTAGTGCTTGGCCCCATAATTGCTTGCAGCTATATTTAGGGATTGCTTTTCTATACTTACATTCTTCAAAGAGAAAGAGAATTAGGTTAGTACATGAATAATACTTATAAATACACTTGTAAAAACATTTATAGACTACAACGTTAACTGGTAGTCAAAAAGCATATATTTTTGTAAATTTATCTTAATATTGCAAACTACCGAAATGCTTAAGCTTAATGCTTGCTTAAAGCTTAAAGCTTACTAGATGCACTTTTAGGAACTTAATCATAATAGCATGTTAGACACCTAGTTACCTCGTATTACCCCAGGGGGTCTCTTGCCCAATCCACCATCCTCTGTCTTTTCTCCAGCACCATCTTCATTTTTCTCCTCTCTTTCTTTATTGTCATATATCACTTTTTTTCCATTTGACTGTGTTTTCTTCTTCCTCAGAATGCCCTTCTTTGCTCTCCATTGCCATCACTACTTTTAATTAAAATATCATCCCTGTCATCTCCAATGTCTTTACCCTCTCTTCTCAAAATACTTTAGAATATTCATCTTCAGTCATAGTGATCACAACTGTTTTTCAAATCTCAATAAAACTGGCTGACACAGGCTACATTTTCAGTAAAGAATGAATGAATAATAGCTATTTTAACATGTGAATCAAATGATTTGTGTGCACAAACTATGACGTCTTAATATCTCCATCTCAGGCAGTTGTTGCACAGGCAGGGGTTAGTGGTTTACATACAGTGACCTTGCACAGCGTGGGAAGAAATGTGATTGGTACAGAACCCAGCCACTTCAGACTGGTCCAATCAAGAAGTTGTGTGGCTTGAAAAAAATATCACATCATATCATATTGTACGATTAAGCCTAGCATGTTAGATTGTGGCTAACATATTTCCATCCGGCTCAACTGATTGGGACATTTATAAAACACAGCTTTTGTTTTAGATATTATAAATTATTTAAATATTATAATATTGAATGCTCTAATATGAAAACTGTAATGAATTTACTGGTTGCACAATTGCACTATTTTTCCATGTAATACACAGTTATAGACGAGATTTATTTATAACTGCACTATTCGCTGTCACCCAGATGAGGATGGATTCCCTTTTGAGTCTGGTTCCTCTCAAGGTTTCTTCCTCATATCATCTCAGGGAGTTTTTTCCAGGGAGTTTTTGTTTTGTACAGCAACTCACAAAATATATTTTCTATAATATATATCAATATATCATATTTGAGCTAACACATGAGTGTGTGTGTGTGTGTGTGTGTGTGTGTGTGTGTGTCATTCCAGGCTAACTCTTAGGGCAACCAAAACTCATTTCGCTCTACCTTACATATAACCCCTTGTCTTAACTTATGCTGTGCAGTCCTAAACTGGGTCAACAATTGTATGGTCCTCACTAACTTTTATAAACAAATTAATAACCTCAGGTGATAACCACATCAGATTTCAACGTCATTTTCCTAAAAAGTAAGCCAACATTCAGAAACCAGGTGGGAAAAAATAAGCCTTTAGTAACAATAACTTGAAGTAAATGTTTTTTGTAGGAGTTTATCAGTGACTTGGCCCACTCTTCTTTATTGTATTGATTAACAATGTGAAGTACCATGTGAAAGACATGTTTGCTGAGGGTCATATGCACTCAGGAGAAATTTTTTAATTTTTCAAAATTAAGTATATTTTTAACACAGACTGGGTATTGTGAGGGAAGCTGTTAATTCCAGCTGCCTTCTGTTATCACTATTATTAATATTGGGTGAAATGTGAGGAGGACTGCACTCTCCTTTCCCCAGGTGAGGAGGTTGACTACCACGCACTTGATACATACACAGCCAATGACAAAGTATTTGTTAATACTAGACATTCCTACTGAAAAACAGCAAAAAATAAATGTACTGCTCAATCCTCATGAAAAGTTTCTGTCAAAGTAGGACTTGTTTAATAAATGATTGCAGTGTAGCAATGTTAAAATGTGTGCTGTATGTGTATGACTTGAATTTGTATGAAATTCTGACATTAATCTAACTCCAGTTCAGTAGCTTGTANTTGTATGCTGAATAATTGTTATTAAGGCAAACGTTAGTCAACATTAATGTAAACATTAATTAAAACTTTTCAGGAGTGTTTTGCAAAATTCTATATTGTAGCTCCTGTTTAATGATAAAGAAACGTGTTTTTTTAATGATTAGCAACTCGGATCAAGATAAAACAATGTTAAAAGCAAATTTTGTGCAGTTGCCTAATTAATGTCTGTTTAACACTGACTTAATCCCAATTTCTGTAGATAAAATGCTGCATGGTGTATTTTGTACAAATTGTACAACAAAACAATTGATTTTCTTACTTAAAAGCTATTAATGAGTCAATCCATTGCAAATCAGTATGCATAGATACAACCTGTCTGTCAACCTGTCTGTTTATTTAATTGCCCAAAAGGAATACGTTTTGCCACCTAAAGGAACAAAATGGCTTTCTCACTGGTGTAATATCCTAATAAGTCAAAATGTTTTGTTCCATTAGAGTAAGGCACATAATTGTTCCTTAGTGTACAATATTCTCTCTTAAAAGGTGCGATGGTACAATGGTACAAATTATGTTCTGTAACTAATGGTACAAAGATGTCTCCTTGAGGGTACCACCCCAGTGACAAGTGTGTGTACCCTAAAAGATACATTTTAGAATGCAGATAGCTTACGGTTCAAATTTGACTTAGGGATTTTTGCCAATGAGGCTGACAGGATTATTAAAGTAAAACAAGACTGGTAAGAAGTTTTATAAATGTATTTAGAACTAACATTGGACTTGGTCTAACTATGGGTGAATGGCTGATTATTTTCTTCTTCGTTTTTTGCAGGTATCTGTTGTTGTGACAGTACTGTTTGGGCCCTGCTTCCATGTTTGTTTACATTGTCATGTGCGTTTGCATTGCTACGTGTGTTTTGTTTTGGTTCATGTCCTGTCTTCTCCCCTGTATTGTCACTGGTTGTTTCTCTCACGTGTCCTTTTTGCTTGCACCTGTTTCCATTTGCCCTTTGATTAGTTAGTATATTTAAACCACATGTGTCTTTGTCCTGTGTGAAGTATTGTTCAGTGTTTAACTGGCTGTCTGTACTTGTTTTTGGATTACCCTGATATTGTTGTTTGTAGATTGCCTTACCTCTGCCTGTTTCCTGTTCCTGGTAATGACTCATGTTTTGAATTTGTCTGTCTGCCTCTGTAATAAATGATTTAACGGCATTTGCGTCTGTCTCCACTTCCAGCAATAAAATTTTTACAGTATAAACAACACAACCTCTGCAAAAAAAAACTATTATAATTTTTTTTTCCTACAAATATTAATGCAGTTACTTTGATGAACTTAAAAAGTAGAAAAAAATAATTGTGGCATGTGCAAAAGTTTGATCATGCACATCATGGGAATATGTGATTCACATCTATATTAGCATTCTAATTTAATTATGCATCTAATCCAGTTGTATTGCAGTTTGAACACCAGAGATTCCAATCTCTCTTAACCATAAAATATATAGAGAGCTGTTCTGGATCACAGAGACAGCTATGGTTACATAGCCACAATATAACTGTAAAAAAAAAAATCAGTAGCTTTCAAACAACACCTGCACCAAGGCTGCTGCGATCTACAGTGCCTGATAAGGAAGTCAAACTTTTTATTTTTTTAATCTGACTATGGACCTCTATATCTGGTTAAAATGATATCTCAGACTCTGCTACGGAGCTCATTATATTTAAATTATAATTTCAATTATATTTTCCCAGGGTTAGAGACTTTGTTTATTCAATTAAATTTTTGGGAGAATGTATACATTGATATATTTATTTTTAAGATATGGTGAACCTATAGCACATTTTATTTACAATATTAAACCTCTGTTCATAGCCATTTTGGATTTATTTATTTATTTTATACAGACAAAAATGCACACTATTCTACATTGTTTGTTATACAGACAAAAGAGTCTTTTCAGTCAGTTTCTTCATCAAAATATTGTTCAAAACATTCAATTCAATTCAATTTTATTTGTATAGCACTTTTAACAATGGACATTGTCACAAAGCAGCTTTACAGAATTAAATGGATTCACAAAAAATATATTGTAAATATGTGAATTTATCCCTAATTAGCAAGCCAGAGGTGACGGTGGCAAGGAAAAACTCCCTGAGACAATATGAGGGAGAAACCTTGAGAGGAACCAGGGTCAAAAGGGAACCCATCCTCATCTGGGTGACAATGGATACTTCAATTATAAATAAATCCCTTCTATAACTGTTTACTATATGGTCAAATAGTGCAATTGTGTAACCAGGAAATTCATTACAATTTTCATATGAAGTCTGTTTGTTGAATTTATTCACTGTTCACTATTGGAAACTGCAAAACTGTTCATGGCAGTTGTAGTCCTAAGCTATCATAGCATAACTCTTCGTATGAACTGTGGTCCAAAGCCATCTTGATGGTTTTTAATTGGTACCTGTTAGGACTTGACCAAGGATCCAATTATAAATTGAGTGCAATTATAAATAAATCCCTTCTAATATTTTGTACTATATGGACAAATTGTGCAATGGGGCAACCAGTAAATTCATCACAGTTTTTGCAAGAAGTTCGGTTGGTTAAAATCTATCCACTGTCTACTGATGGAGTCCTGAGTACGAAGGTGCTTGTGGCAACTGCATCCCCAAAGTCACTACAGCAATCGCAGTCCCAAGCCATTACAGTACAGCTCCCCATATGTGATCCCCAAGCAATCTTCCCAGTCCCCAGGTGGCACTATCCCCAGCAATCCAAATGATTCTTCAGGCTGTCCATATGGGGACACCCCCAGCAGCAGTGAGCAAACTCAGCTGATAAGAACTCCAATCAGAATTAGGGCATCAGGATGGGTCAGGCAGGTCCAGGGAGCAGAAGGGGTTAGGATCACTGGCATCTCAGAAGTAGCATGTGTAGCTCGACAGAGAGTGAGGGAGACAGAGAGATGGAGAGAGAGGTAGAGATTGTTAGGTAAGCTTTTGTCCTCTAATGGTTAAGGACAATGTACTTTGCGTGCAGAGTGCAAGCAGGGACTC
>CM074946.1:3725100-3735778 GCA_037577455.1 Pangasius macronema
CATCCAGACAGTAAGGCATTACAATAATCCAACCTAGAGGTAACAAAAGCATGAACTAATTTTTCTGCATCGTGTACTGCAATGTACACTGTTTAGCAATATTTCTGAGATGAAAGAAAACGATCCTAGTTATATTATCTACATGAGCTTCAAAAAAAAAGACTAGAGTCGATAATCACACCAAGGTTTTGAAAAGGTTGAAAAAGAAAGACCATCCAGAGTTATTATGTAATCAGAAAGCTTACTTCTAACTGCATGTGGTCCTAGTAAAAGTACTCCTGTCTTGTCAGAATTAAGTAAGAGAAAGTTAATAAGCATCCAGTTTCTAATGTCTTTTACACATTCTTCAACTTTATTAAGCTGGTGTCTGTCATCTGGCTTTGCTGAAACATACACCTGTGTGTCATCTGCGTAACAGTGGAAACAACCATAGGTTTCAAGCCAGGGGACTGTTAGGGCCATTCCAAAAGCATTTTTTTTAAATAGATCATGGTAGATTTTGAGGTATGTTTTTGTCCAGCTTCAGCTTCAGTTTCTTGACTGGTTGTGATACAATTGGTTCCAGAATTTGCAGATATTTATTGGAATCCATTATTCTATCTACCTGTGAAATGTTTCCTGTGCCACTGGCTGCCAAACCACAATAAAGCATAATAGATCAACTTTCTTTTCATCAAATGCTAGATAGATTCTTTTCATCAAATGCTGCACATTTCTTACCACATATTACCACTTCACTTTTGCAATGAGGTCACAGCTAAGGTTTCCTTCTGAGGACTCTTCAATACAGATCAAGTTTGTGAAAGCAATGCTGCAGAGTAGAATGGTTCAACACCACTCCTGTGTAAGCTAAACCTTCCTACAGGTCCAAGTTTGCTGTTACCTTTTACCTAGCATATGGGCAGTTTATCTGAAAGTTTTCTTGGTGTTTCAAATCTTGCATTGACTTTCACAGTTCCCCTTAAGTGCCATTTCTTAATAAACTTTCAGACAGTGGAAACTGTGAGCTGGAAATGCTCTGATCCTCAGTCAGCTGCTGTAGAGGGGCCCATTGTTGTTGAATGTTAGCAAAAGGTTTGAAGAAAATGTATCTTGCTCTGGAATTTTTATCTGTCTAATAAGTCCTAATGAGTCAATTATAATTGCAAAGCCAAAGCTAACATTAAGGCTCGCTCATGGGAGCACGACTGTTCTCCACTTCACGTGTCCAGCAGGTTTGCTCTCCTCAGTGAAGCACCCGCTGAGAAACCTGAAAGAGCTCTGGTTATAGGAGACTCTATCTTAAGGCACGTGAAATTAGCGAAGACTTGTTAGGTGTGTACCAGGAGCCAGGGTGCTGGACATAGCAGGTAATCTTAGGGTCTTAGGCAAGCATAGGATTTCAAAGATAGTTATTCAAGTAGGAGCTAATGATATATACCAGTCAGAGGTTACTAAGAGTAACACTGAAGAGGTGTGTAAATTAGACAAGGCAATGTCTGATGCAGTAGTATGCTCTGGCCAAATCCTAATGCGGCATGGTGATGTAGCTTACAGCAGGTTATGGTTGCTGAACTGGTGGATGTCCATGTGGTATCCATCCCAATTTCTTGCAGCATAGCACATACTCTCAGAACAGACCTAGTAAATAGCCAGGGGTGTGGCTGTACCAAAGAAAAAAAAAACTTCCTTCATTCATTCTTTCTTTCTTTTTTTCTTTCTTTCTTTTTGAGAAGGTGCACTGTTCCTGGAAGTACTGCAATATCAGGGCGATGCTTGCAGAAGACAGAGCAAACCCCTCATGATACCTTTTGCAAAAAGGCGGAGCAGTAGCTTTAGGTGTAGGATTTGTTTAGATTTAGGAATGGGCTATAGTTTGTATTAAAACCTGTTATGCTCCCTCCTTTCTCACAAAGCACAGCTGAAACATTTACAAATAATAATAATAATAATAATAATAATAATAATAATAATAATAATAATACATAACACTTGTATAGCGCTTTTCAAGATTCTCAAAGACGCTTTACATGAAGAGACAAACAAGGGCAACAAAAAAATTAAGACAGTTAATGAAAGGTGGTTTTAAAGAGATGGGTTTTCAGGGCTTTTTTAAACATGGGGAGTGTGGATAAGTTTCTGGTGTGTTTGGGCAGGGAGTTCCAGAGAGTGGGGGCAGCAGCGGAGAAGGCCCTGTCCCCCCCAGGTCTTGTGTTTAGTCCTGGTGGGGGGAGACAGGAGGTTGGCGTCAGCTGACCTGAGGGCACAAGTGGGGGTGTGGTGGTGGAGGAGCTCAGAGAGGTAGGTGGGGGCCAAGTTATGGAAGGACTTGTACACAATGGTGAGGAGCTTGAATTGTATGCGCTGAGGGATGGGGAGCCAGTGGAGATCTTTGAGGACAGGAGTGATGTGTTCACAGGAGGAGGTGTGGGTGAGGAGGCGGGCAGCAGAGTTCTGAATGTACTGGAGTCTATTGAGGAGTCTGGAGGGTAAACCGTAGAGCAGACTATTGCAGTAGTCGAGACGGGAGGTGACAAATGCGTGGATGAGCATTTTAAATGATGACTGTTCCTTTTTTTGTTTCTTTTTAAGAACCATATGACACTGTGCTCTTTTTCTTCTATAAAAGATATCAGGGGGGTTATGTGGGGTTGCTCAAGTCACTTTACCCTGAGCCAGATTTCTAGTTCCCAATGACTTATAGAGATAGCCATTATGCAGCCACCCCCTCAATTAGTCAGTCAGTGATTAAGCCATCCTGGCTCTTTCTTTGGAAACACCACAAAGATAGGAGTGGCTAAAAAGAAGTAAGTGAAAGAACTCCAACCCCACTGATAGTTTTAAGATGGCTGAAAGACAGACTGACTGACTATGGTGGTGTGTGTCAGTAATGGCTATATCTATAAGTCATTGGGAACTAGTAATCTGGCTCAGGGTAAAGTGACTTGGGCAACCCCACATCCCCCTGATATCTTTTAGCATCGACCTGATAGTGCAGTACCTCCAGGAAGAGTGCACCTTCTCAAAATGTTGACAGAAAGAAAAAAAGAAAAAATGAAAGAAGGAAGGAAGGTGTTTTTTTTTAATTGGTACAGCCACAACCCTGGCTATTAATTCTTCTCCTATCCCTCATTGTTGCATTGGCTCTTTCTTTGGAGACACCACAAAGACCACAACCATAGGAGGAGCTAGAAAGAAGCAAGGGAAGGATCTCCAACCCCACTGAGAGTTTTAAGATGGCTGAAACACTGACTGACTGACTGAGGGGTTGTGTGGGTAATGGCTATTTCTATAAGGCATTGGGAACTAGTAATCTGGCTCAGGGTAAAGTGACTTGAGCAACCCTACATCCCCCCTGATATCTTTTACAGAACAAAAAACTTACAAAAAAAAAAAGGAACAGATGTAATTTGTAAATGTTTCAGCTGTACTTTGTCAGAAAGTACGGAGCATAACAGGTTTTAATACAAACTATAGCCCATTGCTAAATCTAAACAAATCCTACACCTATAGCTACTGCTCTGCCTGTTTGCAATAGCTATCAAGAGGGACTTGCTCTGTTCTCTCCAAGCATCGACCTGATACTGCAGTACCTCCAGGAACAGTGCACATTCTCAAAAAGTTGAAAAAAAAGAATGAAAGAAAGAAGCAAGGTGTTTTTTTTAACTGGTACAGCCACATCCGTGTCTATTAATTCTTCTATTATTTCCCATTGTTTGCATTGGCTCTTTCTTTGGAGACACCACAAAGACCACAACCATAGGAGGGGCTAGAAAGAAGCAAGGGAAGGATCTCCAACCCCACGGAGAGTTTTAAGATGGCTGAAACATTGACTGACTGACTGCGGGGTTATGTGGGTAATGGCTATTTCTATAAGGCATGGGGAACTAGTAATCTGGCTCAGGGTAAAGTGACTTGAGCAAGCCCACATACCCCCTGATATCTTTTAGAGAAGAAAAAGAGCAAAGTACTTAAAAAAATGGAACAGATGTAATTTGTAAATGTTTCAGCTGTGCTTTGTGAGAATGTATGGAACATAACAAGTTTTAATACAAACTATAGTCCATTGCTAAATCAAAACAAATCCTACACCTATAGCTACTGCTCTGCCTGTTTGCTATAGGTATCAAGAAGGACTTGCTCTGTCCTGTCCAAGCATCAACCTGATATTGCAGTACTTCCAGGAACAGTGCACCTTCTCAAAAAGTTTAAAAAAAGAAAAAAAGAAAGAATGAAAGAAAGAAGCAAGGCATTTTTTAACTGGTACAGCCACATCCCTGGCTATTAATGCTTCTATTATTTCTCATTCTTTGCATTGGCTCTTTCTTTGGAGACACCACCAAAACCATAACCATAGAAGGGGCTAGAAAGAAGCAAGGGAAGGATCTCCAACCCCACTGAGAGTTTTAAGATGGCTGAAACACTGACTGACTGACTGAGATGTTGCATGGGTAATGGCTATTTCTATAAGGCATGGGGAACTAGTAATCTGGCTCAGGGTAAAGTGACGTGAGCAACCCCACATCCCCCCTGATATCTTTTAGAGAAGAAAAAGAGCAGAGTGCCATATGGTAATTAAAAAAAAAAAGGAACAGATGTAATTTGTAAATGTTTCAGCTGTGCTTTGTGAGAATGTACGGAGCATAACAGCTTTTAATACAAACTATAGCCCATTGCTAAATCTAAACAAATCCTACCCCTATAGCTACTGCTCTGCCTGTTTGCAATAGCTATCAAGAGGGGCTTGCTCTGTCCTCTCCAAGCATGGACCTGATATTGCAGTACCTCCAGGCACAGTGCACAAACAAGAAACAAACAGAAAAAACAACACTGGAGTGTTTATAAACCTACACATAGCAAACATACTGAAAGAGTTTTCTTATCCATGTACTTTACATAAAACTTAAGACATATACTTGAATTTACACATGAAACATGTAGTGGTACAGAAGATACATTCAGGGCAAAACTGTGCAAAAACAGACATTCATGGTAAAACAGTGCAAGATATAAAAAAAGGGTTTAAGGTTTGTAAAAGCCCACTCTTTCACCTTATGCATAACCTACTCGCTGAAAATGTCCAGGATATGTACTATGCTTGAATTTACACATGAAACATGTAGTTGTACAGTGAAAACAGTAACAGTGCAAAATAAAAAGGGTGTAAGTTTTGTAAAAGCCCACTAAATATCTAAATATGAGGCCAATGTAGCAGTACATCTCACTGATGTTTACATCTGTCCATTTATATTTGTGTCCCTTTGCAATTGCCTTGGCAGCCTGAGCATTGGTGCTACATTTACATTTACATTTATGGCATTTGGCAGACGCCCTTATCCAGAGCGTCTTACAATAGTGCTTTGAAGTCTATCAAAAATATATTCTGATATTGGCTCACTAGGACACAAACTAGGAATACCATCAACCCAAAACTCTTTTGGGAGGTTTTTATTTTATTTTATTTTATTTTTTTTGTGTTTGTGTGTGCATGCTAAGTGCTAACTTAAGTACTTTATGAAGAGGTATGTCTTTAGACGTCGTTTGTGACTCAGCTGTTTGGACATCTAGGGGAAGTTCATTCCACCACCTTAGTGCCAGAACAGAGAAGAGTCTCGATGCATGCCTTCCTTGTACCCTGAGAGATGGTGGGACCAGTCGAGCAGTCCTAGAGGAACGGAGGGAGCGTGACATGAGCATGCTGATAACACAATAAAAAACTATTGTATTTTGTTTATTATACTATATTATTATACTACTATTATAGTATTATAAAGTATTTTCGATCGCACTGAAAACTGAACGATACCTGCGTGCCCCGGTGCGAGGTGCCGGTGAAGGCGCGAGTGATGCAACCACATTCCTAAAAAAAATAAATAAATAAAAAATTGTTAGCATACATTATTCAAAGTAAACAGGTGGGCAATTAATGGGTATGGACGCACAATGTATATCTGTTGATAGGTGACAAATATCTGTTGATGGGCCATAGACTGTACGTATGTAGTGCATCTCAAACATTTACACCTGAGACATTAGCAAACTCCATCAAACAGACATAATTTGTATAAATATATATTTAATATTTGCTGACATTTGTAATTGATATTGAAAGGCAATGTTTCACATAGGCTGCCAAAAGCTAGCCAAAACTAGGCAAAACAAAGTCTGAAAAATGATTTCTCTTTTATATTATCAGAATAGGAATTATATAGGACTTACTGATCATAACAACTTGCAGGAAAATCCTCAGCTGGCTCAGTTCGCTCTTCAAAATGCAACCGTTTGTCGTCAGAGTCGCAATCTTCTTCTGAGGAAAAGGTCAATTCTTCCTCACTGTCCAAAATCACCTGAAGAGCTTCCTCGCCTGAATAGCGTGCCATATTCCGAACGCCTAGGAAAGTCAAAGAAATAAACTATGTGGAACTATATGGCATTGTCCGGGGGGGGGCGTGTGCCCTGTACGGGAATCACCAAACTATTTTCCCTGTGAACAGCGTGTGGGTGTGTCCCACCTCAGGTCATTCATATGGATTACATATACTGAGTATATTTGTTTTCAATTTGACTCGCTTCATTTAAAAGTTCATTTCGCTGTCATCATTAAAAACTGCAAGTGGTGGGCTGGTGCCCCCGTCAACTCCAGAGGGTTAAAAGGTGACAATCCAGAGCCAAGGCCAGGGAAGAGCCAAGCAGGCTAAACCAACTGTCTGCTAGCTGCACTGAGTTGTCACTTAGGTTCCAAAATATTGAGTGTGTGTCTGTTCCCTGAGCTAAACAAAAATGAATAAAATAATACTCAGAAAGGTTGTTTTAGTAACCTAATTAACATAAATGCATGCTGAATACTGAATGTATAGCCAGCGCCTTTGATCTGAAGCTAGGACTGTTAAATATTAGATCTCTCATCTAAAGCGCTTATTGTCAATAACACTATTACTGATTAGGAGTTTAACGTACTGTGTTTAACATAAATGTTTAAACCATATGAGCATGTAGGATTAAATGAAGCTGGTCCTTCTGGATACAATTATATACATCAGCCCATTTAACTGTCAGAGTAGGAGGTGTCACATTTATTTATAATGATAATCTAGATGTCACACAAAAACCTAGTAATAAATTACACACATTTGAAGTACTTCACACTAACTTAAAAAATGTAGCCACAAAAAAAAAAGTCTACCCAGTCAAATCCACCAATTATTTTTTCAGAACCCTAGGGCCATATTCTGAATTCCTTTGTGAATATGCGGCTTGCGTCTCTAACCTGGTTGTTTCTTTAGACAAAGCATTAATTTTCAGAGACTTTAATATTCATTTTGATAACTTGGAAGACTCTGAGAACAGTGGTTGTGTCCATTCTAGATTCAGTAGGGGTCAATCAGAATGTAAATGACCCACTCATAGTGGTGGTCACACTTGATTTAATACTAACATTCGGATTAAATATAGAAGCTAGAGTCACATTTCTGCATTCTGAAGCCATCTCAGATCATTATCTCATCTCATTTAATATTTATCTTAAATCACCTTAATATATGCACCTTGCCACCCTACCACGTCAAACGTACATTCACATCAGCTACTGCACAGAGTTTTATCAATCTGTCAATCAGTCTCCCAGAATTATCAACTATGATCACCATCTGATCCCACAGAACTTGATCAGGCAACTGAATGCTTAGAGTCAATGTTCCGCTACACGCTAGATAAGGTAGCTCCACTTAAAAGAAAAGTAATTAGAGAGAAAAAGCTTGTACCCTGGTATAATGATCACACACCTTACAACAGACCACTTCAAGATTAGAAAGTAAATGGTGTCAAACTAAATTGATAGTATTTCAAACAGCATGGAAGGAGAGCCTCCTGAGCTATACAATCTCTTCGTGTTGTTAGACCAATGTATCTAACCCTAATTGAAAATAACAAAAAATAATCCTAGATTCTTATTTAATACTGCAGCAGAATTAACTAGGAATAAGACCACAACAGAAATATGCACAGTCATTATATATAATGCTATATATAGCAATGACTTCATGTATTTTTTCAATGGCAAAATTGAAAATATCAGGCAAAAAATTCAGACTATTAATTTACAACCAGACATTTTTATAACTAACCCTGTAGATAATAATATAAAAATATCTGATCAAAGATTAGAATGTTTTTCTCCCCTTTGAGAGACTGAACTAATTTCACTAAATTCCTCATCAAAACTTGTAAAATCAACTTTTTTTCAATATTTTTTTAATATATACAAAATGTAAATTTTTATAAATAAAATCAATTCTTCACTTAGCACTGGTTATGTACCAAAGTCATTTAAACTAGCAGTTATCAAACCCCTGATTAAAAAACCTGAACTTGACCTTTGTCAATAGGTCAAGATCAAGCCTCCCCTTTATGTCCAAGATCTTAGAAAAGGTTGTAGCACAGCAGCTATGCTCATACCTACATAGCAGTAACATTCATGAAATGTATCAGTGTGATCCAGTACTGGCCTCTGATCAGGGTTGTGTCTCCTTGCTTGTATTGCTTGACTTTAGTGCAGCTTTTGATACCCTTGGTCATACTATTCTCCTTGATAGATTAGAAAATGTTGTTGGCATTAAGGGAATGGCTCTGTCTTGGCTCAGGTCTTATTTGACTGATTGTTATCAGTTTGTAGATGTAAATGACTTCACTACGCATTCTAAAGTAAAGTTTGGTGTTCCACAAGGTTCTGTTTTAGGCCCACTGCTCTTTTCTTTATATATGCTACCTCTGTGCAAAACTATTCGTAAACATGGCTTCCACTGTTATGCTGATGGCACACAGTTGTATGTTTCAGCAAAGCCAGATGACAGACACCAGCTTAATGAAGTTAGAAATGTGTAAAGGACATTAGACACTGGATGCTTATTAACTCCCCTTTACTTAATTATAACAAGACAGACATATGTGTACTAGGACCACATGCAACTAGCAGTAAGCTTTCTGAATACATAGTAACTCTAGATGGCCTTTCATGTGCAGCAGTAAAAGACCTTGGTGTGATCATTGACTTCAGTCTTCCATTTGAAGCTTATGTAGATAATATTGCTAGGATATGCTTCTTTCATCTCAGAAATATTGCTGAGATAAGAAATATAATGTCACTACACAATGCAGAAAAATTAGTTCAGGCTTTTGTTACCTCTAGGTTGGATTATAATAATGCCTTACTGTCTGGCTGTTCCAGTAGGTGCATGAACAAGCTCCAGTTAGTCTAGAATGCAGCTGCAAGAGTCCTTACTAGAACCAGAAGATATGACCACACCACCCTTCATCTGCATCTTATCCACACTGCATTGGATCCCAATCAAATTTTGCATTGAACACTGGGTTACAGGCAAGGTGGCTGTGGCTCAGTGAGTGTGTGAATGGGTGAATGAGAAACAGTGTAAAGTGAAGTGAAGTGATGTGTAGCCAAGTATGGTGACCCATACTCGGAATTTGTGCTCTGCATTTAACCCATCCACGTGCACACACACAGTAGTGAACACACACACTGTGAACACACACCCAGAGCAGTGGGCAGCCTTTTTTTTGCTGCGGCGCCTGGGGAGTAGTTGGGGGTTCGGTGCCTTGCTCAAGGGTCTCACCTCAGTTGTAGTCTTGAGGGTGGAAGAGAGCGCTGGTCATTCATTCCCCCAACTACAATCCCTGCCGGACCTGAGACTCGAACCCATGACCTTCAGGTTCACCTTCGGGTTGCAAGTCTGACTCTCTAACCATTAGGCCCTTTGTAGAACCGCTAAGGTCAAAAGGTGCTATATAAGCGCAGACCATTGACCTATAAATCACTGAATGGTCTCACGCCACAGTACCTGAGTGAACTTTTGGTCTTTTATGATCTGCCATGCCTACTTCGATCAAAAGGAAAAAGCTATTTGTTGGTACCTCAAATAGTGTAGACTACAGCAGGGGGGTAGAGCTTTCTCTTACAAAGCCCCACAGTTATGGAACAGCCTTCCAATTAGTGTTTGGGACTCAGAGTGTTTAAGTTTTTTTCCTTAGGTACAGGGGCTAGAGGGTTCACAGCATAGAGTGTTTTGGTGAACTGGGATGTTTAGATGCTGTTGCCCCCCAACTCTCAAATGTTCACACAGGTTTGTTGATGTTGGAGTGGCAACAAGAAACCTGTGTGAACGTTTGAGATATGAGTGCCCTCATATCTGTTACCTTCTGGCTCTCCCTTTTAGTTAGCTAGTCTTGCCAGAGTCCCTGCTACCACTCTGCATGCAATGTATATTGTCCTTAACCATTACAGGACAATAAGCATATCTAATAATCTCTCTCTCTCTCTCTCTCTCTCTCTCTCACTCTCTCTCTCTCTCTCGTTACACATGCTATTCCTGAGATAAAAGTGATCCTGACCCCTTCTGCTCCCCAGACCAGCCTGATCCATCCTGAAGACCTACTTCTGGTTGGAGTTCTCATCAACTGTAAATCACTCACTGCTGCTGAGGATGACCCCACATGGACAGCCTGAAGATCTGAGAATGGTACTGTCACAGTGCAACATTAGGAGACACACTGAAATATATGTATATGTTTGTGAGTCTGTTTATTTGTTTGTCTGCCATGCTAATCAGTTCTGTTGTGTTTGCTGCGTGATAACAACTCAATAAAGAGTCTAAACACGGGCGGGCATTTCTTCTTATTTTTCTTTACT
>CM074946.1:3753786-3764025 GCA_037577455.1 Pangasius macronema
AATAAATATGATGAGAAAAAAGTTGACGTGTCCAATACTTATTTCCCCCATTGTATATATATATATATATATATATACGTACGTACGTACATATGTACGTATAATGCTATGTTCACATCAAATATCACAATAACGAAGAAGAAATGTAATCTCTGTGACTTTGATTATGGCATGGATATTGGTACCAGATGGGCTGGTTTAAGTAACACTCTCTAGCATTTAAACAGAATGGTGCGAAAAAAAAACAAAAAATTCCGCAACAGTTCTGTGGGTGGAAATGCCTTGTTCATAAGAGAGGTCAGAGAAGGATAGGACAGATATCAAGAATGATAAAAAAAACCTCATATAAGCATTCTTTACTATTATGGTGAGCAGAAAAGTGTCTCAGCATTCACAACATATCATTCACATTTACATTTACATTTATGGCATTCGGCAGCGCCCTTATCCAGAGCGACTTACAATAGTGCTAGTGCTTCATAAGTACTTTATGAAGATGTAAGTATTTAGACGTCGTTTGAAGACTGCCAGTGACTCAGCTGTTCGGACATCTAAGGGAAGTTCATTCCACCACCTCGGTGCCAGAACAGAGAAGAGTCTCGATGCATGTCTTCCTTGTACCCTTAGAGATTGTGGGACCAGTCGACAAAACAAACCTTGTTTTTATATATATATATCTCCCCTCTTGGTGCTCTTTTTCAGCATAAGGTGAAGGTGAGGACAGCTAGCATCTCAGAACCCAGTGATACAGAGCCTAGTTCATCTTCTTTGCAGGGTGAGTTCTAAAGATGTGTTATGTTTTTGTGCCAGTTAATAGTGTGATGGTCTTCACAGAATTTTTATGGTAAATCTCTATCCATAAAACAAAACTTTAAGTAAAATTAATTCAAATGAAGAATATTGGTTGCCACAAATTAACAATAAGCAATTCTTTCTTTTAAGATCCTTGACCTTGATTTTGTTTATTTATTTGATTTTGTTTATTTTTGTGTATTTATACTTTTTTTTTTAAATATACTTATAAAGTATAAAAATAATTACATTAAAATGTCAGATATCATCATCATCATCATGTTTTATGTATTTATCATAATCTTTTATGTTGAATAGTTTTCATGTTCAAAACTGAAAAGATTTTGTATAAGGTAAAAAGTTGGTCTATCGATGAGCAGAGATGCTAGAAACATTTAAGTAAATGATGTTGCAGCAAATGTGGTTCCAGTTTTTCCATAATTACGACTTAAAGCATATCCTACCATACTAGATAGTACAACAAAAATAATATGCCAATAATGTCAGTATAGGGAGTATCACCCTGAGTTTCACAAAACATAAATGCTTAGCAATATAACAAAATCTGTTTGCCAAGTTGTCTGCACACATGTTGGTATATATTTTTGACATACTAATTAGAATGATGGAATGATGGTATTCTAATAATTATGTAAACTTTTCACTCCATCGCATATAAGTGGTTTATAAAAACAGTTAATGATGCAATTAATGCAAACCATTGAATGGAAGCATCCCCACTATCCCTACTATTTCTTTTCCTTTTTACAAAGACATCATCCTGCGCCACCAGAAGGACATTGAGAAGTTGGACAGCTTCCGGGAGCAGATGGGTGAGGACTGGCTACGCTACCAGCATCATCTTCATGGCACTCCAGCCCCTGTGTCTGTCCCCAGGGTGGACAGACTCGTAACACAGGTGACTGCAGAAAACCACTGCAACCCTTCACCTCCACAACCCAAAATCAATTGCACCATGCCCAGTTTAGACTCTCACCCTGTCCCACTGCTATCCTCTGAGTCAAAAAGAGAAGAAGAAGAGATCTTGCGCTTTCAGCCTGAGACTGAATCTACCCTGAAGTGGACAGACCACAGCCTTGTAGACGTAGAGTCTACCCTAGAGACAAGTCTAGGAGACCCAGAGCCTCCAGAGAAGGCCTACAATGATCCACCATTTGGAGAAGAAGAAGAGGACCTTGGAGGTCTGTGTGGCACTTAATTGTAATCATTTGTTATTGGATCTGTCAAAGTTTTAGTGGAAAGTTTGTTTACTAACATTCTCTTAAGGTACTATTTCCTAATCCTGGTCCAGGAGTAGTCATAGTGCTTTCCTATTCCCCTTTCCTATTACTTTTTGCTAATGAGTATATAAAAACATTAAATGTGAATTGTATAAGTATTTTCACTTAATTCCAGTCTTGCTGTACCTCTGCATTTTAATTTTAGTTTATTTGAATAGAATTTTAAAGACTGTTGTTTTTATAAAGTAGATTTGCAGAATTCTGGATTTAGACTCCTCATGAATAAGCTTAAGATTTTCAACACATAAGGCTATAAAAATGTTTGGCCTGCCTAACCTTGCTAGCTAAGTGTGATTTCTTTACATAGTGATCGTTAGGCCTAAAGTTAGATAGGATGTGCCATAATGAAACATCAGTTTGCAATCAGATATTGATTTAAATTTAATTTTCTGCCATTTCACTTTTGGGGGTAGCCACAATTAAAATGCTATAACTAGTGGTTGAGATGCATGAAAAAAGAGTTTGTTCTATAGTTTTCAGAAAGTATATATTGAAAACACACAGATATTAGATATTCTGTTCTTCAGTTGTGCTTATGTTAGGCTTTGGAAGACAGCATTAAAATGTTTATTTCTGTATTGGTTTCCAC
The DNA here is from genome assembly GCA_037577455.1 of Pangasius macronema. NCBI lineage: Eukaryota > Metazoa > Chordata > Actinopteri > Siluriformes > Pangasiidae > Pangasius > Pangasius macronema. The sequence continues at coordinate 3,756,469 of CM074946.1, forward strand.
AGTGGATCTGTGTAGGCCTATGCTGGTCAGGGTGCTCTCTGAGATTGAGGATTTTAGCAGGAGAAAGGAGTCAGAGCTGCTATTCCTGAGAGTACATCAAGCTTATATTTTGGAGGTGGACATGCACCAGGGCTGTGTCAGGAGCCGATTTGAGCTCGACAGCTTGCGGCAAGTCACCACCTCTCAAGCCACCTGGACAGAGACGGTATGTTTTGTTATCTTCAGTTCACTTCAGCAGTTTAATTAACAATACTAATACTATACAATACTACTAATTATTATATAACAAGACTGGCTACCACAGTATATTGGACTTGAAATTAGATAATGACGATGAGATCAAAGTGCAGACTTTCAGCTTTAATTTGAGTGCATTTACATCAAAATTTGGTGAACGCTGTAAGAATTACATCACATTTTATATATGCCCCCCGCCCCCCTGAGGGATCAAAAGTAATTAGACAAACTAACGTAATCATAAATTAAAATTGTCATTTATAATACTTGGATGCAAATCTGCTGCAGTCCTTTTTTCCAATGGATTATTATACGTTTTCAACAGTGCTCACAGTTGAATAAATAATTAAATAATATAAAAACAGCAATTTATATTAATAACTACTGCACAATTCTGCAATGACTGCCTGAAGTCTGGAACCAACAGACATCATCAAATGCTGGGTTTCCTTACCTGGTGATGCTGTGCAAGGTATTTACTGAAGATGTTTTCAGTTATTGTTTGATCTAGGGGTGTTTTGCCTTCAGTTTTGCCTTCAGCATTTGAAATGCATGCTTAATTGGATTCAGGTTTGATGACTGACTTGGCCATTGCAGAACATTCCACTTCTTTCGATCAGAGTCATTGCACAAGCATTGGGCATAGCCAATATAACAATTTAGAATGTCCTTTAAATAAAAGAAATCACCGGTGTACTAACATCCAGACAGTAGTTGATTACAGAAACATTGTGAGAGCTGTATAGAAAAACCCAAAACCAATCCACCATCTGAAGAAGACTCAGAGAGCAGAAATATAGAGGCAATAACCACAAGATGCATACCACTCATCAGCAGTAAGAATCAGAAGGACAGAAGAATTCACAAAGGAATACAGAGATGAGCCATAGACATTCTGGTGCCAAGATTAACCTCTACAAAAGTGATGAAAAGGCCAAAGTGTGGAGAAAGAAAGGATCCGCTCATAATCCAGAATGTATAAGCTCATCGATCAAGCATGAATCTGTATTGATGTAACTCATGACGGTAGCAGCAGAATTAATTCAGAAGTCTACAGAAACATCCTGTCTGCCAATTTATGGAGAAATGTAATGAAAAATTTCATCAGGCAGCAAGACAATGACCCAAAACACACTGTGAAGACAACAAAGGACTTCATCAGGGGAAAAAAGTGGAAGACTGTCCAAGTCAAACCTTCAATAGTGAAAAAATAGTGATGCATAGAGGTGGCAGCATCATGCTTTGGGGCTGCTTTTCTTCATATGGAACTGGGTCTTTAATCAGGGTGGAGGGAATTATGAACAGCTCCAAATACCAGTCAATTTTCACACAAAAACTTAATGCTTCTGCTAAAACAATTAAGTTGAAGAGGAATTTTACCTTCCTGTATGAGAACAACCCAAAGCACACCTCTAAATCTTCAAAGGAATGGCTTCACCAAAACAGCATCAAGGTTTTGTCCAGATTTAAATCCAATCAAAAATCTGTCGGGTGACCTGAAGAGGGCTATGCATTAAAGATGCCCAGCCACAAGGAAGAATGGCAAAATATTGTTGTCAGGTTGTGTCAAATGATTAACTCTTACCCAAAAGTATTAGGTTAGGGGTGTGCACACTTGTGCAACCATGGTATTGTATGATTCTTATTGTTTTTATAAGTTGCAATGTCACAATAAAGATAGAAATGGTTCTGACAAGGTTTATCTTTTTTTTTTTTTTTTTTTAAAACATCACAACATTATGACCACCTGCCTAATATGCTGTTAGTCTACTCTGGTCCAGCAAAACAGTTCTGACATGCCGAGGTTTCTGCAATCTATTGCTGTTGTTTTCCTTGACTGACTTGTTCATTGTCTGGTTGTTAGTACACCAGTGGTTTCATTGTTTTTGACAAATTTTTGACAAATTTTTGTACTAGCTAAGGCCAATGCTTGTGCAGTCTTGAGCAAGGTTCTTAACCCACTCTGCTTCAGGGGTGCTATATCATACCTGAGCCTGTGCTCAGTCCCAAGCTTCTTAACAAGCTGTGATATGTGAAGAAAAGAACTTCACTGTATTGTATTGTATATGTGACAAGTAAATGCTTCTTCTTCTTTTAAAATCTTCCCTCTTTTCTCAGCTTCAAAATGGCTTGCTTTTCTCCCATAGACAGCTCTCTGGCCTTCATGTTGGTTTATCCTTTTTAGCAACAAATGCAGTCTTTGCAGGTGAAAACCAGGCCTGAAACCAAGAGCAGACATTCAGTGCTATTAACTGTTTAAACCATTAATTTAACAGGACACACTTGGGCAATGAGAAACACCTGTCAGTCACATGTTCCAATATTTTTGATCACTCGAAGAATGGGTGGGTTCAAACAAAAGGTGCCATGTTCTAAGTTTAACATATATTCTATGTTAAACACAGGTTTAACACATCTATATGCCAGTATTAGGAAATGAAAGCTAAAATTCTGATCTATCATCACATTTATCTTTTGATCTCAATTCCAAATGTCTTCAGTGTACAGCAAAAACAACAAAAAAAAGCTTACAGTCTGGATCATGTTTTTGCTGTGGAGGGGTTGAGGGAGAATTGGCCATGCCATTTCAATACTTTCAGAGGGCACTATATGTATAGTACATATAAAGTATTGGTAGGGCAAGGCCATTTCTTTTGTTTTTGCTATACCCTGAAAATCAAAAGATGAATATGAGAAGATAGTTTAGAATTTCAGCTTTCACTTCCTGACATTTACATCTAGATGTGTTAAATAACTTGGAATATGGCACCTTTGGTGCAAGAGCACCCAATTTATAGGTGAGCAAAAGTTTTATTCTTAAAATATTCATATTCTTAAAGTAGATAACAAAATATTTGGCTGCATCAAGCTGGCAGCCCACTGACATGACTAAACTCTTGCATTCTTCTTTTGTCATATTTTTCCAGGCTTGTACCGCAGCTTCTTTCAGGTGTTGTTTGTTTTGTAGGGTTTCTCCCTTCAGTCTTTTCTTCAGGAGGTGAAATGCATGCTCAGTTGGGTTATGGTCTGATTGACTTGCCAATCTAAAACCTTCCACTTTTTCCTCTAATGAAGTCCATCGTTGTGTCAGTGGGTTTTGGGTCATATTGGGTCATTTTTGATGCAGTTGTCTGTAAATTGTCAGACCTAATATTTCTGTAGACTTCTGAATTTATTGTACTGTTACCATCATCAATAAAGATTAGTGAGCCTGTTCCAGAAGCAGTCATGCAACCCCAAGCCATGACATTACAGCCACTGTGCTTGACCAATGACTTGGTATGTTTTGGATCGTAAGCATATCCTTTCCTTCTCCACACTTTGGCCTTTCTATACCTTTGGTAGAGGTTAATCTTGGTTCCAGAACTTTGGTGACTCATCTCTGCATTTCTTTGCAAATTCTAATCTGGCGTTCCGATTCTTACTTTTTCCAATGGCTCTGATTGATTTTCTCTCTGTTCTCAGCTTCAAAATGGCTTGCTGCTCTCTTGTCTTCATGTTGGTTTATCCTACTTAACAACAAATGCCGTCTTCACAGGTTAAACTAAGTGCTTAAACCAAGACTAGGCATTCAGAGTTATTAATTGTTTGAACAATTAATCTAACAGGGCACACCTGGGCAACAAGACACAACTGTCGGTCACGTGTTCCAATATTTTTGATCCCTAGAAAAAGCCATTCAGCCTAATGGTGGTGCTTTAGCGAAGTGATTCTGTAGGGTCTCCAAGAAGTTTTCTAAATTCAGCTCTAGGAGGCACTATAACTTGCAGATTTTTTAAAACTGCTCAATTGATTTGAACTGCTCAATATCAAATTAACATTATTTTTTCTGTTGACTCCCTTGAAGATCTAAAGAATTTATGTTCTTTCAAACAGGAATTTGGCCACTTTGGATTTTAACAGTTTTTCCATTTCTACTGCAAATTTTTTCTAATAAGCATGAAATTTGGAAGAGAGAATTGGGAGACCAACCCTTCCGAAACTTTTTTGATTTTTGATATGATGGACGAAAGATTTTTGATATGATGGACGGTTCATTGATAATGCTCAAACAAAGTTGACAGTGACGTCGCCAAAAAGGAAGTGAGGACATGTCAGTAACCGTTTTGTTAATTTTTACTCCTGCGAATTTTGTCCAATCATCACCAAATTTGGCAGGCTGCATTGTGAGACCAGCCCAAATAAAAAGCTTGTTTCTCTGATTTTATATATGGTATAGTTCATCCATAACAGGCAAAAATTTTTAATGGTAAAGCTGCCAAACAGGAAGTGAGGGCATATCTCAGCAACCTTGTGACCTGTTTTGAATAAACATGGTGGATCATTGAAGGACCTCTTCTTAGGGGTGTCCCAGATGATCTGTCTAATTTCAGCTCTAGGTGGCCCAATAATTCATAGCTTTGTAAAATTGCTTGTAACCTTTTAACCTCTCCACACCAAATCAAGATTCTTATTCCTCATGATTCTGAATGTTCTTCATTTACCAAATTTGTGATTTCTCAAACAGGAAGTCAGTGTTTTGTAATTCAGCTCTGAATTTTAGTAAAAAAAAATGTTGTTTTTGCTTGTTCTCCTACAAATTTTGTCCAATTGCCATAAAGTTTGGAAGCGAGCATTGGGAGACAAACCTGAACAGAAGTAGTTACTCATATTTTTGATATGACGAATGGTTTGTCCATAAAGCTCAAACAAATTTGATGGCAAAGGCTCGAACAGGAAAGGCATCTCAAAAACGATGTAAAGGTTTTTTTGACTAACTTTTTTTAAATGAGGCTAACTGAAAAACTTCACCTTAAGGGCTTCCAAGAAGTTTTGTCTAACTTCATATCTAGGTTGTGCTATAATTCACAAATTCATAAAATTGTTCATAACTTTAAAACTGCTCGACATCAAATCAAGAGGTTTGTCTCGAGTCCCTTGAAGGTGCAAAGTTTTACTGATATAATGAATTTGCAATTTCTCAAACAGGTGGCTACGTTGGCCAATTTGAATTTTAATTTTAATTTTTTTTTGCTTACTCTACTACAGATTTTGTTCTATAACCATGAAATGGAAGAGGGAATTAGGTGTCCAACTCAAACAAAACTTGTTTTTCAGATTTTTGATTTGATGGTTTGTCCGTAATTCACAAATAGTGTGACGGATTTTCACAGAATTTTGTAAATGAGTAATGGGTCTTTAAGGAACTCCAAGAAATTTTGTCAAAATCCCCCTAAGGCACTATAATTCACAAATTTGTAAAACTGCTCATAATGTTTGGACCACTAAACCTGCAATAATGATTTTTCATTCTCTTGATTCCCTGAAATGTGCATATAACAGATTTGTGATTTGCCGAAAAGGGTATTGGTAATTTTGAAGTTTAACTAGTCAGACCAGTCCCAAAAAAAAAAATACTCAGATTTGTGATATGTATGTGACATTTCATCCATAACTTGCAAATGAATACTGATGGCTTTGTTGCTAAACAGGACGTGAGGGCATGTATGTATTGATGTCACACTAGAAACTATTTTTAGTCACACTATCTGGTGTCACCCAGATGAGGATGGGTTGCCTACTGAGTCTGGTTCCTCTCAAGGTTTCTTACTCATGTCATCTCATGGAGTTTTTCCTTGCCACCGTCACCTCTGGCTTGCTCATTTGGGATAAATCTAAACCTGTGTCTATAATCCAGATATCTGTAAAGCTCTGGTCACAGCTTCTTACTTCATGACTGAGGACTTTGATCATGGTCCATTCAGACTCCCTGCACTCAATTAGTACACTGGAGTCCATTTGGAGTACAAGTTAAATTTTTCCATCACTGAGATATGAACAAGACTTTGAAATGCAAACCGGAAGCCTTTTCTGCCTTTACCATTTAAATCATTCAAATCCAAATAAGCACCATTTGGTGATCAATTGAGAGCTCTGTCTCTCCCTTACCTGTGTCCAAAAAAAAAGGCTGATGATTCAAAGTGTTTGTTATTACAAACCACAGATAGTGAGTAACAATTTCAGCACTTTGATTCAGATCAGGGAGGCAAGAGGAACATGCAAAAGCAGCAATCAGGGTTTTCCTTTGTGAGATTCATGGAGGTAACCCTTTTGTCTGTTAGGAAAAACTCTAAATGCAAGGCCCTCAGCCTGTGACTGGTGAGTATCCCCACAATCTTTGTTTGGAACACTTTGTTTGGCCCCTCTGTTCACCAAGTGTGGCCCTACTGGGAGCATTAAGCTTTATACTTCATTAATTCATTAATACTCCTTTGAAGGAGTATTCACCTGTTCTCATCAAGGAGGTATAATTGGTTATACAGAGCATGGCAGCAAAAATGAGATTCACCAGTTTGTTCCTCAGTAACTCAAATCAAACTGTTTTGTATTGTAACATAAAGATTTTATTAGAATTCATTTACACACAGCCACACAGCATAAGTTAGAAAACTTGCTGCACAGCAACAGCAAGGCAACAGCCAACCAACACATCTAAGTAAGTAAAAACTCAGTGCTGTCAGTCACGTTAGGGCCGAGCAGAGGCCCAAAGACTGTTCTTAGTCTGATTGTTATTTATTTTGTGAAGCTTCTATACATACCACAAAACAATTTCTCAAAAGTCTCTCTTCCAAGATTTCAAAAATCTTCCAAGATTTTTTTTTTCTACTATGGTATTATTTCAGTACTGGTATTGTGTTATCATATCCAGGTAAAAATAATATCTTGACAACATAAACTTTAACATACTTTTCCTCTTTTTCTCTGAATGTGTCTCTCTTAGGGCAAGGAGAGCTCTCACCCAGCTCTAGAATTGCGCTTTAGCTACATTAGTCACGAAAAACAGAAACGACGCTACCTCATGCTGGATGATGATCCTCAGGAAGCCTTACAGGTTACTTTATTTCATCTTTATCCATCAATGTACACTATGGAGGACAATCCAAAAGTTTATAGGAAATAAATAAATGAATAATAAAAAATCATCACCCTTGACAAACTGCCATGCTGTTGGTCCATCCAGTTTCATTAATGTTTTTATCACTATAATTTCCATCTGTAAATGAGATTCCCACATCATGTGTCTGTGGAATCTGAGAACCAGAAATTCTGCATATCAAACCAGTATTTGTATAGGGGTAGCACACGTACAGTGGTGGTCATGTAGAAGTTATGTGTACCTGTGTCCAGTTCAGTCGCTGTTTTAAACTTTTGCAGTCTGACTTTAACCCATCACAAATTACATTTAACTTGATATCTACCAGCACAATCTTCTTCTTCTTCTTCTTCTTCTTCTTCTTCTTCTTCTTTCGGCTTTTCCCTTCAGGGGTCGCCACAGCGAAT
>CM074946.1:3782039-3804224 GCA_037577455.1 Pangasius macronema
ATATATATAACTATATATATATATATATATATATATATATATATATATATATATATATATATATATTATATAAGCACTTTTATATAAGCACCTTTAACCTGGTCTACAGTTTAAAAAAAACAGTTTAGGTCAAAAAAAAAATTGTTTTGTCCAGTGCTTGGACTCACACCATTGCATATTATGCAACAAGGATTGCTGAAATCAACAGATTTTAGTAACAGACCTACCTATCTCTCTGTAAAAAAATAAATAATGATGATGCCACCTTTCTAAGGTCATTTCTTTTTATTATCTGTGATTTTGCTCCAAAAAATTAGGTGGAAACTGCTATTTTGACCCCCTCTACAAAATAATGGATTACTCAGTAAATATTCATCCATGACATTTAATATTTTGCCTTTCATCTTCAAAAAAAATTATCAAAATCAAACTGACATTGATAACTTGACAACTAATACCAAAATGGGTTTTAATTTTTGGGAGCAAACATGGTATATAAATTCTGGCAAGTTAAATCAGACAAATTGCAGGAGAATATAAACCCATTTAAAATGTGCAACACCAGTTAGTGTTGTGCTCTATATAGGCAAATTAGCTGTGATTAAGAGCTTCACATGTGGGATTCACATAATTCAGGTACTCTTAAAGCAGTCAGTGATGAATCTGCAGAAATGTTTGTCTTGATTCGTCTTGAAGTGTGAAAAAAAATGTCAGCAGCCCTATGGAGAAGACTATGAAGATCTAATAGCTGTTAGAGAAGAACGAATGAAATTAAAGTGCACAGATACTGGGACTTCCTCCATTGAAGTCTGTAAGCCATAGGGACAAACCTTTTTATGGAAAGAGGAAACTCAGGGACATGACATAAGAGCGGCAAGATCAAGTCTCACTTCAGTTCTTCAAATGGGACAAGGACCAAGCATTACCAGCTGAAGAACATCATTGTGTTGGCTACAAAGATCTGGATATATTGATTGATGTTTTGAAGGAAAAAGGAAAACATGCTGAACAAAAGGAAAAAAATAAGCTGGACCATAGAAAAAGTGGCAATTTGGTGTGACTGAATATCTAGCCAAGACAACAAGGCAACAGAAGGAGGACAAAGGTATACTGGCTGATCCAGATGAAAAGAAAGGCAGATTGTTAGATGATGCAATGAAAGAAAAAGTAATTTACTTATTATTTATCAAATGTATAAATATTCAAGGATGTGCCCTGGCAAAAAAAAAAACAAAAACAAACAAAAAAAAAAACCTTGTGTTTGTGAGGATTGATTGCCACAAGGAACAAAAACAAAAATTACTCATGCTGATTAATGTAAAAGAATTGCACACTGAGTACCTCAATAAAACATAGCTTTTCGAAATTTTGTGTGCTGCATCCAAAATAGTGTGTTCCAGTCACTGCTTCTGGGATGCATTCTGTCTGTGTGTGGAAGTACCATCAAAATGCAAAATTACTTGCAGCAGCTGCTGACTTTGTACTTCTGGAGAAGTATGTCATTTAGCCAACAGAGAATGTATGGTACACTATTGTATAAACTGTCCAGGTAAGATGATATATTACAAATCTTTTCAGCATACAATGTCAGTTTCAATCAGTGGATCCATACTGACATACAATGCATGATTTTGTCTCCAAAGTTTGTACAGCATTTCATGATCTTTTTTCATGATCTTTCTATAATCTCTTTGTTGCAAAGGCACAGGCAAAATTTAAAACGTAAAAGTTCTATTCAAGTGCAGTAGTGTTATAGGACATTGCAGAAAACTACTGCTGTTTAAAGTCATCACTGGGATAATAGCCTGACTACCCTACAGCCATTTGTTATATTTTCCAGATGTCTTGAGTCTTCCTCTTTCTGAGTAATATCTGACTGCTTACAACATGACACGGTGGCTGTCCATGCATTCATCATCACATTATTAAAACTTATACATGTAGTTTAGTTTCCTTGATATTACCTTAGTGATGGAACTGCCAGTCAAAATATAAGAACTACAAGAACTTTGCAACTTTGTTACCATGAACAGGACTATGGCATTCTAGCTGAATAGCACTTCTTTGGAACAGGTCATGGCAAAAGTTCATGTAATGGAATTGGAGGAACACTCAAGTGGCTGGTGGCAAGGGCAAGTCTGCAGGCAACTGCTGCCACATAGATATTCACTACAGATGATATGTACTGGGCACATACTGGGCAAGTGGGAATGTACAAGGAATACAGTTTTCCCCTTTTGCTGTGAAGACATTTCACAGAACTCATCATCCTTCCTTGCAAAACTCTTATTGCAGGTACACATTCTCATAAGTCGTTTATTCCAGTTTCTGACATGAACATGGAAAAAGAAGAGTATCTACTGATCAGATTTGCCACAATGTTTCCTTAACTTGTGGAGGGGAACAACTTCAGAACCAGAATAACCAGGGTGAATCTGATGACTTAAACATATACCAACCTGGAAGATACGTCACTCACATATATGATGCCAAGGGGCATAGGGAGAATATAAAGAAATAATGTTGAACAGGACATTTTGATTAACTTCATGAAATAAGGAAAAGAAAATTAATTTTCCTGCTCCCTGTGTTCCCTTACATCATGTCATCTGTGCTGTAGAAGTCCCATTGATGGCGCATCATAGTGGAAGGTGACACAAACTGGCAGGCAAAGATTACAAAAAAGTTACTGAACATTTCAAGATAGCTTTGCAGTAAGCATTGTTTATTTATGAATTGGTTGTCTACAAAACTAGATTTTTGTGCCATATTTTTGTGGTATCCTTTGTTTTCACGAGAAACAGAGAAATGAGAATTATATTTATGTGTAATTAGTATCTTTGTTTACTAATTGTTCAGGATAAACATCTATGTTCAAAATTAATTGTTATATGTTTTATTATTTCAGATAATGCTGATCTCCTGTGATTTTCACACACAGCAGTCTGTAGAGTTTACAGAGCATAATGTGATAAAGAAAAAACATTGTATGAGTGACATGGGCACAGGTTCACTAAAACTGGATAGTTGATTAGATTAGAAAAAAAAATCACCTGGACCTGGACAACTGTCTAGTTTTGGTGAGTCTATGCCCATGATACATCAGATTTCTGTTCTTGGCTGACAGGAACCTGATGTGGTCTTCTGCTGTTGTAGCCCATCCATCTCAATGTTTGATGTGTTGTGCATTCTGAAATACACACTTTTTTTTTACTTTGGCATATTAAACTTAATAGAAAGGAGGATATTTATATATTTGATTCAAGAACTTTGTGTTGCATTAGAGCAACAGAAAATCTGCATAGTCTGGCTATGTGATTCATAGTATGGTAACTGTACAACTCTGGTATATCATCACACCGGTTTCCCCCTTTCATGTCTTACTTATAGGTTATATTATTCTATAACATGTCATTGATGGGGTCAGGTATTTCTACAAGTCAAAATTTGCAAATGCATTTCAGTTCAGTTGCACAATGCCGTATGAAAGTTCTTCTGAGGTATAACCTTAAAGCAGAGGCTTGATTAGGAGATAATATTTAATCAGTAAATTGTGCTAGTCCACAATCTGCACTTTTATTGGATGTGAATATTTTGAAACTAGGAGCTGGTTTATGGTTTACTGGGACATAAATCTAAGGAAGAATGTAAGAACCAGTGCACTCCCAGGGGAAAAAAACTAATCACAAAAAGTTAATGAATAAGGAGTAAGAATGACATGGCCAGTGAAGTGAATCAAGCACTGAGCTCTGATGAATTTATTCTACTGCAGTGCCATCTAATGGACAATGAGACAGAGATTTTTAAAGTTGCTGCAGTAAGCATTGCAATAATAATAATAATCCACTAGATTATGGATTATCACTATGAAACATGCTTGGAACAAGATTACAAGTTTAAGATTTGTTGTGATCATTCAGTTTGCCTGTAAAGTAATGTTGATTTTGCCTATTAAGGTTTTAAGGAAATAAATTATTTTTTTTTTAGTTTTAAGAAAATAAATTATTCCTTATTCCTTATTATTATGGAAAGGTTTTAATATAAATGTCTACTTCATTTCCCAAAAGCTGATTTGGTTTTTAGTCTGTCTACTTTTTTTTTTTTACGTATACCATACTCTTTATTCTCACTTTCTTGCTTCTCTCTATCAGAGTTAACAGGTCCTGTTTGCCAGGGCAACATGAGCTGGACCTTCTTGACACGGTTGCTAGATGAGATCTCTAACCACTCGACATTCATGGGGAAGATATGGCTCACACTTTTCATTGTGTTTCGGATTGTTCTTACTGTAGTGGGTGGTGAGACCATTTACGATGATAAACAGAGCAAATTTGTATGCAACAGCTTGAACAGCGAGAATGTATGCTATGATGCCTTTGCGCCACTCTCCCATGTGCGCTTTTGGGTTTTCCAGATCATCACCATCAGCACACCATCCATCATGTACCTAGGCTTTGCTGTACACAAGATTGCACACAAGATGGATGACGATTATCAGCCTCAGGGCTGTAAGTGGGCAAAGCAAGGTGCCAGTCACAACTACAAAGAAACAGGTGAAGTGGGTGAAGAGGTGCCCATGATTACAGAGGAGCTAGAGCTGTCTAAGAAGGAGAAGGAATTGATTGAGTTCCAAAGCACGTCCATGAAGCATGATGGTCGTCGTCGCATTTGTCAAGACGGACTAATGAAGGTCTATGCACTGCACCTAATCTTACGCAGTGCCTTTGAGGCAGCCTTTCTCTTTGGCCAGTACATGCTCTATGGCTTTGAAGTGGCACCATCATATGTGTGCCAGCGCAGCCCATGTCCACACACAGTCGATTGTTTTGTGTCACGCCCCACTGAGAAGACTGTCTTCCTGCTTGTATGTAGTAAGTGAGTTCTGCCTGGCACTCACCATCCTCAAGATGCTACACCTTGGTATTTGAGAACTCAGAGACTCTATGTGTAAGCGGTCACAGCGGAGATGCCCACTCCAGACACAGGCATACCGCATCCCACCAAGCTACTATGCTGCTCTGAGGAGGGATATAGCAGGCAGAACAAAAAGCAATTTGCAAGAAAACATTGCTGCTGAGGTTCTAGGTGATGAGCTGGAGTGTCTGCGGAAACAAGATGGCACAGCAACACCTAGCACAGGCCTACCAGAATGAAGAGGGCACACAGCAGCAGCCCAGAGTACAACAACATGGCAGCTGAGCAGAACCTACTTAATATGGCTCAGGAGAAACATGCCAGCACTGCTAAGAAAGGTGAATAATATATAACACTAATCATAATCACAATTATTAGGTTGGCTTGAAAGAGACAACATTCTGTTCTTCTTAATCTTCTTATACTTCTCTCTGCAAACTTCTTCTGTTTTCACAGGTCCTACATGGGAATAGTGTCTTTATGCTTTTGGGAAGAATCGTAATTATGGTTGCCACATAGCAACACTTCAGAGTGTGTTTTTTCCTGTAGGAATACATTTTAATTTAACTGCTGTAATTCATGCCGTTCTCAAGTTATAACCACCATAGGCCCATTCACTTTCATCCAAAATCTGTTGCCAACACTAAATGTTCATTAAAAGCCATACATCAAACAATTCCTGCTCAATCTACATTTTTTTGCACCAAATCAGTCAGCAAAGTCTCCTTACACAAACATTATTACCATTAGCTAGTTAACCATTAGTTAAGCAATTTGGTGAATATAATGAGTTTTGAGTGTTTGTTTGAGGTGACAAAATTCAGCCTGCTGTTGAAATTTAATAATACACACTCATATAAAGTACAATACTGGACTGTTGTCAGTGAATAGTCCTGAAATGTCACAAAAGGCCAGTCTCTCATACGCCTCACTCCCTCCTCTGCTCCTCAGTGCTCTTAAAGGAGCATCTATTTAAACTTAATGAATTAGGCAGTAACCATTGTCTTTTTCTCTTATTAAATATAAAATATGGATGGTGTATTAAAGCAGTGGGAATTAGAGAATAGCAGGGTATGAATATACTAAAGACACAGTAATTTGATTTTGATTGTATAGTAGTTATGAAATAATATCTATAAATCACAAAGTATTTTCTACAGGAGAGAGCACGAGAATTAAATTTTTTCAATGCTGTTTTTGTAGTATTATCATTATATAGTTTCCTTCGAGAATTCCTACCTACCAACACCTTAGCAACCTACTGGAATGTCAGTGGAACCAAATAGCAACATTCTACCAACCAACTGAGTTAGCCTAGCAACAACCAAGCAACCAACTGGGTTAATCTAGCAACCACTTAGCAAAAACTCAGCAAGCAAATTAAATATGCTAGCAACATTTTAATGTTTTACCATAGCCTTTAGCCTTTTAGCCTTTACACAACAATAAAAACAATAAAAACAGAACAACAATTTAGCAGCCAACTGGGTTAACATAACAACCACCTAGCAATACTTTTGCAACTTGGAATATCATAGCAGCATTTTAGCATTTAAACTTTTAACTATTTTAACTTTTAAACATATTTCAGCATTTTTAACATTTCACCCTTTACCTATTAGAAATTTTTAGCCTTTTAACCCTTACACACTTAGCTGTTAAACATGTTAACATTTTAAAATCAGTGATAAAACACTGTAATACTGTCAAAATTCTTCAAGACCTGTATCCTTCTAATTTGTATAGCACCTTTCATACAATTAAAATGCAGTTCAAAATGATTTACAGTAGAAACAAGTTAAACGCTTCGCATTTGTTTTCTTCATGCAAATGTGTTGTGATTTTTTTGATGACTTTCTTTACTAGTATACCAATATTTTTCTAGCTACTTTATTACATAACCTTATTTTCTTAATGCAAATCACTCTCTCACCTTGTTTCCTGCCTTTTCATATTGCTTCCACAGAGATCCACCCATGACGCTCTCATCAGTCAATCCTTCTGGAGGAAGGAATGCACATATCAGAGGGTGGATATTGGGACAAGATATTAGGGTGTGTGTGGTGAGCATTGTGGTTTTGTGGTATATCCTCCCAGGTATTCTGTTGGGTGAGATGCCTTGTGTTTGCACTACAGTAACTGCACAGTATTTTTCTAATCCCACTGCCTTTATGCGTGTTAAGTGATCAAGCACTTGAAGCATTTGAATAATGTTACTGCTGTAATTGTTGAATTGGGCTGTTCTGGCAAATGCTTGAATACTTGCACTTCATGCTATGTTTCATTTGTTACATTTTAATCAATTTGTAGTACAAATTGTAATAATTTATATGCAATAATATTTAGGCCTATACTTTGTTGATTTGAAGGAATGTTTCATTATTCAATTAGTAGGAGAAAATAAGAATTTGCAATAATGTCCTGCAAAGAGCATACATTTCAACTGTGCTCTATTTAATTATTATTGTCTTCAGCTGTAATCATTTTTTTGCTTTTAGTAATAGTAAATCATGTTAAAATCTGGATATAAAACCTTTTGCACCTGATAAATTGATATTTTGACATGTGCCTCTTTCATTCAATACTAGATATGTCTTTAACTGGAAGTTTTTTCCCTTAGTTGTAATATGGTACAATTTCAAACAATTTCAGTACCATTTAGATAGCTTCCAATACATTGCTACATTTTGTAGCCTTTGTTCATGCTTAATAAAATGTGTGCCTTTGCAGATTGTAATGAGTTTGTTTTTGATCACATAATAAATGTGATATTTTGATCGCTTAACTCAAGCAGACCATGCGCCAATGGTAAAGAATAAAGGAGCAACTGGCTTTCAGATCATTGAATGACAGTCTGAAACTAAGACCTTTTTCTCACAGGTGTAGTTTACTGAATTAAAATTAGTGTTTTGCAACCAAGTTACAGGATTATCAAAAGCTCAGTCTGAAAGCAGGTTTATAAATAACAGATTTAGTAGTATCTGGAGGCCCAAATGCATCAAACTTTATCTTACATGTGCATCCGTATTGCTAGCTTTTCAAAAGTTCAACTGCATGAACCTGAACAAATGCATCAAATGCAGTTGCACTCCTCAGGTATGATATTGGGCAATGTCTCATATTTGAATGAGAATCCTCCATCTGAGGTGGTGGTGAAGCGTAGTGACCTCATGCTCTCAGGCACAGGTGCGCAGCACTGGCGCAAACCCAGTAGTGTGGCTGTGAATTCAGGACTTGAGCAGTTCCCATGGCAGTAGTAAAAGCTGAAAGTCTTTGGGTGGACGATCCAGTTGTCCCAGCCTAGTTCCTCAAAAGAGATTTCAATCTGTTCCCTCCTGCAATAAGTGTCATCTTTTTCAGGTGAAGGCCTCTGGAGTTTCTCAATGACAGCTGGTGACCAGGCGATGCTGGGTGCTCTTCTGGCACGCTCAGGCCCATGTGGCCTAACATGGACATGCAGGAAAGGAGTTTTGTCCTCCTCTGCGGCATAGCAGCTGCATACTAGGCATCGCACCTGAAGCAAGAATGGCCCATTGGCTATGGCACTGTGGAAGTGGCGCTCAAGCCTATAGGTGCTCCAGCCATCTGGGTTGCATTTAGATGGCCTTTGAGCTAACTGCATTAGCTCCTGGTGCGTTGTGAGAATGTAAAGTGGCAAAGAGGTGGTATTCACTGCAATGGCCTCGCCAGCATAGAACCAGAAGTCCACTGAGGTGATAACGGACTCCTGACTGTCCAGAGATGGCTGGAAGTAGTAGGTAAAGTGGCTGGGTGAGTCCTCAGAAGAGACTGAGACTGTGTCCAGACAGGTGCTGTCTAGGGGGGAAAAAGGATGTTAGGACAAGCCACACCATTAAAAACAATTCCTTCTTCCACATATAATGACTAATTCTAACATGTAGATAAGTCCCTCAGTCCCTCTGGTCATTCTTAGTCCCTATGGCATTATTTTCCTGATCACTTTTGAGATCACAATAGCTTATTCTTTTTCCTTCTACTTTAAGTTTTGGATGATGCATCATAATTCAGTCTTATAAAATTTTCATTTTGCATGCTACATGACATTTCACTGACATAATGCTGTTTCTTGTGCAAGCTTTTGTCACTAGTTGGTATCTTAGCCAGCATAAATTTATTTTTAATATAGTTGCCCTGAAACAACAGCATAATTCATTTAAGATATTTAATTCATTTCAGTACTTCACTACCTAAAAGTCCCCATGTTTGGCCAAAATGTATTCTGTCTGAAACATATTGTGTTTTGTACTAACCCAGAAATGTGGAACTCCTGAATTAGGAAATCAGTGTAATACTCTGTGTGAAGGATTTACACAAATACACATTTACACACACACACACTCCTGTTAACCCATATGAGGATGGGTTCTCTGTTGAGTCTGGTTCCNTTTTTTTGTTTGTGTAAAGCTGCTTTGAGGCAATGACATTGTAAAAAAGCGCTATACAAATAAACTGAATTGAAACTGAATTGAATATGATGAAAGTATAAGGGTAGACCTGACTGTGAATAACAGGTCTAGTTCTGATTTCCAATAGTATAACATTAGCACTAAAATGATTATATTGTGCTTGGTAGCAGACTACACAAAATGGTATTTTTTCAAGCCTAAAGAGTAATATATTTAGATTAAGACTAAAGACATGGATTGACTGACCAGAGCTGGGGAACAGAATGACTTGGGAAATCTCCTGATGCTGCCTCCTCTCCAGCCGAGCCTCTCTGCGTACTCGCCGAGCTCCGTGCTGGGCTGCCATTTGCACCCTCTGATCAGATGGACTCTGTAGAGTCAGCACAGGGGGCTTCTCAAGCCGTAGTCCCTCCAGAATGCGTCTCTTTAACCAGTCCAGCACTACTTCCTGGGGCAGATCTGCCTGGTAAGGCTGGCAGCGAAGGCCAACCCATGCTGTTGAAAAGACAAGGGAGCAAATAATCATAGGGGGATTCATCATCCAAGATTCTAAATCCAGATTTTTTCCAAATCTCTGAGTGATCACGCTGAAGAGTCTGTCAGTTTCTCCAATGTGACTATAATATGCTTGTCCTTGGTCTGTTCCCTTATTTTGCTGTCTGGTCTTTTCCTTCCTAACTATCCTAATACAAATGAATCATGTCTTTGATACAACTGTTTGGGTTCATGTTATCAGTGTGTACCCAGTAGAGAAGAAGCCAGTGGATCTGTCTGGGGAATTGTTGAAATAACTTTTCCTTGGCCTTGGAAGACTAATAGTATCACAATGTATAAACAGCTCCCTGATTCAAACATGCAGGCCTTATAATATCAATACTTCACTGAAACTTGACACTTTTAAGTTTAAATCAGCCTGGCAAATGTTTCAAATTTATTATAAATGTGAGGTTTTCCTAATGTATATACATTGTTTCCTTTGTTATAAAGCTCTAATTTCTGTACTAATCTCAGTTTTCAGGTTTCATTTTTGCTTAGTTATGTAAATAATTTTATCATCATTTAGAGTCTTAGCTCTGCACCTGTTTGCCCACAGTGTGCCCTATATTTGTGAATAAGACACTTCACAGCTTACATTATCATATTCCCAACCTTGACCAATCAAGTCTGTACTATTGGCAGGGGACCAGTGTTTTTACAAGCAATGCCATAACAGAGAAGATGTACAAGCATCTGCACCCATCTTAAATGTATGAACCAATAAATATATTGCATTAAAGATTTTAATAGCAGCTGATAGATAGAAAGCTTTTCTCACAGTTAAGTTTAGATATGTTTGTGATCGGCTCTGAACTGACAACTTCTATGGAGCTTTGTCCGTGAAAAGTATATACAATGTAGCTCGCTCAGGCTCGAGTCACTGAAGGGGTATTTCCAGTATTGGGCCTCATTTATCAGTCTTTAGTAGTAGTGTGTAAATGTTTGCATAAGCCAAACCAAACTAATTTCTTCTGCCTGATTTACAAAAGAAAGGAAAGGCTGATTTTCTTCATATTTGCACCCCAATGTTGATTATCCTTGAAGTTCAAAGCACGTTCCCAACACAGCTCGTTTGCATGTAGTGATGCCCACAGAACTCCATAATAGTCCAAATGCGCAGAGGGCTAGGAACACAAAATGAGCTATGAGAGCAAAGGCACAAAGAAAGAAGTGGAAGTTATTTTGACTCACCTCTATGCTAATAAAAATATTTTGCAGTCTAACCGCAACTGAGAAGGTAAAAATCTAGGAATAATTTAAAGAAAAGGTGAATTAGATGTGAATTAAGTGAGGTGACAAGAAAATGGTGTGACATGAAAATGGAGGAGAAAAAAAGATCTACACTGTACTGCTATTGTATAATTGTTTTAAGTTTCTTGGCATGCTAAAAGTGTTGCATAGCGTTAAAAGATGTTGTGGTGAAAGGAACCAATTTTTATGCCTGCTTTCATCCAGAAAAAATATACTTGTCTTTAACATCCCCCCCCCCCCCCCCCCATAAGAGTGACCTTAATCTTCCGTCAGCTGAGTCATTTGTTTATGGCTTAGGGGTATGCATAATACTCATTATATTGTGGCATCTCTTTTGTTATAATTGAATAACTAGTTTTATTTGTCTTAATTTATGGATTTGTGTTGACTTGCTATCTTTATTTTTTATATTCTTTAATTAATGCCAATAATAATTCTTCACAAACTCTTCTTTACCCTCCTGCTCTCTGGCAAACAGTACCAAAGCATTCGGGCCTCACAGACAAACTGTGCAACAGTTTCTTCCCACAAGCCATCAGACTCCTCAACACTCAGAGACTGGACTGAAAACACACACACACACTCAACTGAACATCACCCCATCCTCTTTTTTTGCACATCTCTATATTCAATTGCTGCTGCTATAAATATTTATTACATACTGTGTATAATCGTTATAATCTCTACCCAGCTGCTACTCTTTATTTTTATATTTACTCTTGAACTACTGTCATCTGATTCACTTTCTACTACAACTGTGTATTAGTTGGCACTGCACTGTAACTTACTGTGCCCAAGTGTCTTGTTTTGGTAGTTTTTACTGTTTGCACATGTTTGCACTGTGCACTTTGTAGTCACATGTAGTCTCCTGTAGTTCTATGTTTGTTTTACGTAGCACCTTGGTCCTAGAGGAACGTTGTTTCGTTTCACTGTGTACCAACTATGGTTGAAATGACAGTAAAGCCATTTGACTAATATCAATGAATGGGTTTCACAAATTTTTCTCAATGATATTCTTAGTCCCTGCAAATTACATGATTAAAAAGTCATTAAAGTCAATCAAGTCAAGGTTTACATTAATTAGCCTTATTACACATAAATTTACACACACGCACAGGAGCATGAATAGATCACAAACTTTTTTCCAAAATTGTGGGATTTTTATGAATACCAAATTTCTTGTGTAGGCCTAAACACTCCTATGAATGATTGATGATGAAAAATAAATCTGTTAATATCTAGCTTTAAATGAGACCCATTATATTTATTCTACATTTTAGTCAAAGCAATTCACAAGGAAGAATGAATTTAATACAACACCCAGCTAGGCATAATGTTAGTCTTGTTCAAGGGTCATTAGGGCATTCTGGCAATTAGGATTTGAACCCCATAAAACATTAGTAGAAAACCTTATCCACTGACTATACAACTGCAACATGGGTGCCAAAAGAAATATGTCAAATATGTATTGTATTAATTATACAGTCATGACCTGATTGCATGGTGCTAGTGGCAGCCAGTTGCAACAGCTGTCAACATTTGTGTTTTGTTTTGTGTGTTTAAGCTATTTTAGTGTGTTGCTGTTTACTGCCATGACACCACTATTGCTGGATCATACACTCACTGAACACTTTATTAAAAACACCTTTACACCTACACATTCATGCAATTATGTAATAAGGCAATTGTGTGGCAGCAGTGCAATGCATAATATCATGCAGATACGGGCCAGAAGCTATGGGTAATATTCACATCAACCACCAAAATGGGCAAAAAACATGAGCTCAGTGAATTTGACCTTGGCATGATTGCTACGATGGTTTGAGTATTTCCCTAGGATTTTCACACAAAACAGTCTCTAGAGTTTACTCAGAACAGATCAATAAAGAAAAAACATTATGTGGCAGTTCTGCAGACTTAAACAACTTGTTGATGAGAGAGATCAACAAAGAATAGCCAGACTGTTTTGAGCTGACAGAAAGGGTACAGTAACTCAGATAACCACTCTGTACAATTGTGGTGAGCTGAAAAGCATTCCAGAATGCACAGCACATCAAACCTTGAGGTAGATGGGCTACAGCAGCAGAACACCAGATCGGTGCTAAGACTTGACAGTTGAAGACTGAAAAATGTAGGCTGCTTTGATGACTATCAATTTCTTGGTAGGGTCAGAATTTGGAGCCAACAGTATGAATCCATGCACCCAACCTGCTTTGTGTCAACAGTCCAGGCTGGTGGAGGTGTGGGGAATGTTTTCCTGACACACTTTGGGTGTGTTAATATCAATCAATGCAACATGCCTATTTGAGTATTGTTGCTGTGCATGCCTTCATGGACCAGTGATTGTATACTGTAAATTATCTTGGAAATATGTTCACCAACACACTTTTTTCTGCAGAGAACATACCAGCTGCACACAGCTTTGTTTACACCCGGGAGCAGCTGCTCATGCTGCGAGGGACACCAGTGCCTTTGGACCAGGTACCCATCATTCCACAGGAGATCAAGCTGTTCACGGGCTGCAAAGCTGGAGTGAAACAATGGGAAAAGCAGATATCTATTAATCTGTGTTTACCTAATAATCTCTCTCTCTCTCTCTCTCTCTCTCTCTCTCTCTCTCTCTCTCTCTCTGTCAAGCAACGATGGATGGTAAGCACTTGCTAAGAACAGTTTTGCACTCAAGTCTCCATCATTGAGCAGAAATAGACTCTTCCTAGCCCTGGTCATGCATCACTAGATGTAGATGTGATGCAGGGGACAGAAGTCCTGATGGCCTTCTCTGCTGTCCTAACCACTTTCTATCCTTGGCAGTGGTGCCTCTGTTCCCGGTGAGAAGACTCTCCACAGCCCAGTGTAGAAAGCCTTCAGCACTTTCAGAATTTTTGAATGGAGAATGAATGGTATCCCAAATTTCTAGGACTGTATGCTATTTCTCAGACCGTGACCTGAATGAACCATTAACTTATCAGTTTAACCTGCATTTTAGACGGGCTTGCCATTAAACTTGCCATTAAAACCACCAGTTCAGCACGAATCTGGAGGTACTGTACTTGCATTTCTGTTGTCCTAGATAGGGATTTGTTAGTGGTCTGCTTACTTTTGAGTGGCGTCTCTGAAGACCAATCAGGATGGTCAGTGGAGTGAAGAACATGCCCGGCAGAGTCTCCTAGGCGGGTTGCGAAGGAGCGTTGATCAGAGAAAAGTTGGAGTCTTTGAAAGAACCAGTCTGGACGTGGCGCCTTGCATTGAGCGTGATCTCCTTGTGATGTTGAAGGGCGAAAACTTCTGAAGCTCTTGGTGACTTCTAATGGATGGACTCTGCTCGACTCTTCTTGATCTTGACTCTGATTACTTGATGCCTTCTTAGGAGTAGTCTGTTGATGAGATCTCCCAATGGACTTGAGTCGACTCTTGAAGTTAATGGACGAGGACTCACTGTTTCCTTTGTGTCTAAGGGTATTAACCTTTTCCAGCTGTGCTGACCCAAAGTGCTTTCTCCAATTAGCAGGATCTTGGGGCAGGGTACACTAAATCGCATACTGGGCTCTGAGTTATGTGTGTTTTCTAAGTTTCCACAAGGTAAAGTTAGAACTTTGGTCATGAATTATGTGACATGGATGTAATACATTGTACTCAAATGTACTTTATCCCAACCCTTTGGAAATTAAAGAACAATCACACACATAGTTCAATCACATACCTGCTGTTATGGATACACTCATTAATATTATGATATCTTTTAAATGATCAAAAGCATCATAATGAACTGGTGGCTATGTGGTGGCATGATACATATAAGGCATGACATAAACTTCCGTTGTGCAAAAAAAGTTTGGTACCACGTAGTAAATTTCTCAGTAACAGGAAAGTCCTCTTACATTACAACATTGGGGATCTTTGTGTTCCCAGAGAAAGAACAAAGGTCTCATTCCATGACAAGCTTCTGTTGATTCTTTCTTGAGTCATCCTCCTTTTGGCCTTGGGTTATTAGGTTTATGGTTAAATGTCCTTGAGTTTTTATTTTGTCCTGTGGGCCAGCCATCTGGTCTTGATCAATGGCCTAAATCAATAGGCTTGACAGGGTTCCTCTTGGCTGAGAGGGTTCATCCTCTAGTCAGGGATGTTCTAATGTTTGCCCTAATGTTCACAGGATAGCTGAGATTAGGCAGATGCAAGAATTAACTCGGTTCCTCAGAGGCTGCAAGTGTGAGTCCATTGTTTTTTGGCTCCTGTGGCAACTAAGTGGAGTTCTTGTGTAAAGTTTGTTCCAGGCTTCTGTGGTTTTGTTGTTGCCTATTTCACAAGTGTCACAATTTACACTTTTTGTATTTAGTATACAGTAATAGAAGGGAAATTATTTACAATCACACTATCCAATGTCACCCAAATTACGATGGGTTCCCTTTTGAGTCTTGTTCCTCTCAGGGTTTCTTCCTCATATTGCTTTAGGGAGTTTTTCCTTGCCATCATCACCTCTGGCTTGCTCATGAGGGATGAATTAATGAATTTAAAATTTATATCTGGAATTTCTGTAAAGCTGCTTTGTGACAATGTCCATTGTTTAACATGCTATACAAATAAATTAGTATTGAAAAGCAGAGAAGCCATTTGTGATAATGTACAACACAAGATCCCACTCAAACAAATGAATGGATCTTGTGATAATGTACAACACAAGATCCATTCATTTGTTTGAGTGGGATCTTGTGTTGTACATTATCACAAGATCCCACTCAAACAAATGAGTGGGATCTTGTGATAATGTACAACACAAGATCCCACTCATCCATTCATTTGTTTGAGTGGGATCTTGTGTTGTACATTATCACAAGATCCTACTCATTTGTTTGAGTGGGATCTTGTGATAATGTACAACACAAGATCCCACTCAAACAAATGAATGGATGAACCAATGGTGCTAACTTGGAGTCAGTGGGAATACAGGAATGTAGCTTTATGTGTCAGGAAGGCCTGGCTACATGGACTGATTCCCAGTGCTAATGTTACCATTGAGGGCTTCCAATCGGTGACAGCAGACCAGAATAGCAGTGAGAGTGGAAAGTGGAGAGGAGGTGAGTTGTGAACAGTAAGTGGTGCATTCCAAAGCACATTATTCTGGACTCCGGACATTGATCTATTAGCAGTTATCATGAGACTATACTACCTGCCCAGAGAATTTTTGCATGTTATTGTGATAATAGCATCCCGCAATCTGCTGTCACTGTATCTGCATGTAACATCATCCACAATATGATGGGGGGGTCGACTACGTACTCGCCATCCGCAAGCCCTGTTTGTTATCTCTGGGGACTTTAATCATCCTGTACTCTACCCACATTCAGATAGTATATCAGTGGCCCCACCAGGGAAAATAAGACACTGGACTTGCTATATGCCAATGTCAATGAGGCATATAGCTCTACAGCACTTACCCCACTGGGAAACCCAGACCATAACCTGTTGCAACAGAGGTCTCTGTACATCCTCTTGTACTGAGGCAACCCATGGTGACCAAGTCAGTCAGGAAGTGGTTTTCTGAGGCAGTGGACACTCTGAAGGGATGCTTTGCAACAACTGACTGGGATGTTCTTTGTGAACCCAATGCTTATGGCAGCAATGGTCTAATGGACTGTGTAATGGACTGCATAAATTTCTTCTTGGACAATGCTGTTCCATTTAAGTCTTTGATTTGTTTTTGCAAACAGCAAACCTTAGGTCACTGGTGACCTGAAGGCCCTGCTGAACAAGAAGAAGAGGGTCTTCAAAGTTGGTAACTGATGGCATGAGGAGTACACATAAAGAGTTCAACACAAGAATTAGAGAGAGTAAGAAGGACTATTGGATGAAAATGGAGAACAGTCTTCTGAGGGGTAAGGTAAAAGAGGTGTGGAATGGTGAAAGTGTCAGGCTACAAACTGCCCTGCAATCAGGTAGGAAGAGAGTTGGATGAGGGCAAATGAGCTGTACACCTTCTTCAATAGGTTTGATATTGGGCCATTCACAAATTCATCACCCAGGTCATCTCTACAGTTCACCCCTGCCCCCTTGTGTCTTGCTCTTCACTACCTACTATCTCATCCTCCCCATTCTCACCCAGGTCTCACTGCTGACCTTCTGAAGTCTGCTGACCTTCTGAAGTCAACAACCATCTCTTTAGTTTTGTCCACGTTCAGAGACAGGTTGTTGGCTCTGCGCCAGTCCGTTAGCCGCTGCACCTCTCTGTGAGGTTCAATGGCTATTAGACTGGTGCAGAGCCAACCACCTGTCTCTGTGCACAGCCCACTTCAGGTCACCCCACAGATTTTTAGTTGGATTCAGGTCTGAGCTCTGGCTAGGCCATTCAAAAACATTGATCTTCTTTTGGTTAAGCCATTCATTTGTTTATTTGGATGTATGCTTTGGGTCACTGTCATACTGAACAGTAAAATCCCTTTCATCTTCAGCTTACTAGCAGACACCTGAATGTTCTGCACTAAAATCAGATGGTATTCATGATTCTCTCCACCTTGATAAAACCCACAGTTCTGGCTGAACAAAACCAGCTCTAAAGCTGCCACAACCATGCTGCACTGTCGGCATGGTGTTCTTTTTAAAACTTTAATGTTTTAAAAACATTGTGTTTAATTATGTTGTTATTGTTTTTGTTGTTTTTTTTTCTTTAGTGGACTAACGTGAAAAACAACAAAAAGTGGCTTCAGTCGTTAGTCTTGTTAACTCCATGTTAACATGGCTGTTCTCAACTTGTGGCTTGTTCATCTACACTCTCCCCACACCTCAGGAGCTTCTTGGTCACTTGATTTTCATTGATAAACAAGTGGTAGCTTATGGTAATTAGTGCCTTAACTTTTGATGAACTACTTGTCTTTCTTATCTTTTTTCATGTTCTATCTGAGTACACATATTAAGACATTACAGACTCCAACATCACCAGTATTCTACAGTTTCTCCCTGACCATGCCTCTATCACAAATGTGTGTACACATTTAGCACTTTTAATTCACTCAGTGCATACCGCAAAAAGAGTAGCAGATAATAATAGTCATGTTATGGCCAGCAGTTTGGCTTTTCATTGCCCACTGCATGACTTTAAGCAGGGAAAGAACATGTTCCATCATTTAAAGTGGACACTTGAGACTCAAATCTGTGCCATGTCCATTTAGGCATTGCAAGTTTAAAACAAATATCTACTCAACATTTAATTTTCTTAAATACAGATAACATTATAATGTCTCAGATTATGACTTGTCAGTTGTAATGCAAAATGAGTCATGTTTCCCAGTATTGTGACATTGAACAAGATTCTGTAGCTCTCTCAGATGAGTATGAAACCTTTCAAGTGAGAAGTAGCGGCAGAACTGAAGGATTAGCAGAGCAATTGCAATTTAATCTGGCGGGATTCTTTTTGAAAATTCAATTCAATTCAATTCATTTTTATTTGTATAGCGCTTTTTTTTACAAAGATCATTGCCTCAAAGCAGCTTTACACAAACAAAAGTATAGTGAAGTGTGTGTGTGACATCTCTGATGAGCAAGCATGGCGAAGGTGGCAAGGAAAAACTCCCTGAGATGGTGATAGGAAGAAACCTTGAGAGGAACCAGACTCAACAGAGAACCCATCCTCAAATGCAAACAATTCTCCATGTAGCAGAGAACCACTGAGCATATCAATCAGTTATTTTCACTTTCAGAACCTATTGTCAAAGAAGCTGTTATCAAAGTCCTAAAAACATAACTGCTCTTTTACTGACACAATTGTACATGAGATTGTCCAGGCAGTTTCAGACAGTAACATTCTGCACCAGTCCATCACCTCCGAAGCCCAATTGTCAACCAGTAAAAGAAGAAAATTATATTATGAGTTGAGAAGTTTTCATATGTTAAGACTGTTTACTATATTATTGAATCATCACAGAACACCTGCATGTATGTGCCCATTCTCTCATCTTGGCATATATTACTGTAAAAATACAGATATAAATAAGAAAGTTCAAAGTTCAAAGCCTGGTCAATATTTGTTATATTGTGATGGAACTTATTGCCAGGAAAATCACTTTTGTCAGAAGAGGGCCTGAAGTTATCTGTAATTCTCTATATAGATGCAATTGCAAGCCCAGTAGGAACTTCAAGGAAACTACACAGTGTGTGCAGTTTATTGGACACTGGCCAACATGTCAGTAAATTACTGCTCAGCTCTGCACTGTTCAATTTGCCCTTTTGTGTAAGATAGTTTGGATATGCAAAAGTGTTTGCATCTCTCTTGAATGACTTAAAGACTCTAGACGAAGATATCTATGTTGATGCATTTGGTGACTGTCTCAGAGGCATGGTCTACTCTGTAGTTGCTGATAACCTGAGCTGCTGATAATAAGCTGAGAGTTTTAACTCTATGTATTTTTGATGGTTTTGCCTTGAAACCAAGGCAGGCATGCAAACAGCATATGCAACCACTGGAAGTTGTGCGATTAGGAGAAAAAAAAATCAACATGATCGCCTCATTTAATAAATACTGAACAGGGACATTGAGGATAATTATAGTGTTAAAGGCAGCTGTGTAATCTCTGACTGTCTTTCCTGTTTCCATTCCCATTACAGGATTTTCAGCTGACAACCTACATGATCTGTTTGAAGGTATGACTTCTATATAGCTTGCACTATGTCTAAAAGGTATGATAACCAAAAAAAAAATTCTCTCTGGAGAATCTGAATAGGGCAATAATGTCTTTTTTCCTATCAACATTCAGACAAGGTTGACCACCTCCACTCAGTTCCAAAAATTTTGCCACTCGTGGAACAGTTGTTGGGAATGGACATGACAACCACACTGTGCTTAGATTGCTCCCATTTCTTATAAGCTCAAGAGACCCAGAAAGTGTCAAAATTATGGAGATTGTAATGAAGTTAAAAGATATTAGAGCTTGCAGTATCTTGTACAATCACAGATGATACAATACAGTTCATGGCCTGTAAAATTTCAAATCACATGCAGCTCTTACAGGAGATCCTCCCCAGCCCAAACTTCAAAAATGAAATCTACTTTTGTTGAATCACTGCCCACAGAGGCACGTGTATCTTCACAGAAAGCTGTACTCTGTATGGCATAAAATGCATAACTTTTTGTGGTTGGCATATTTGTCTCTACGTCATGACTTAACACAGTTCAAGTAGATTAATAAGATATTACTTCTTGCCATTGAAATCTTTTTTTGTACTGAATGACTTTGAAAATTGGTATATTGAGCATTTGTGCTCATATGAGCTAACAGTTCATGGCAGAAAGGGCCATCCTGTGACACTTGTATATCAGTTGAAAGACCACATTCCACTGTTTGCCTATAAAGTGACAAGCAAACTAATTCTCACAACTATGCATTTTATTCTGGTCTCTGAGTAAAAGAGCAGTGACACAACCAGCAGCCATCTTCTCTCTTTTTGAGGGGATTTCAGTGGGATAACTATCTGGAAAGTGACATCTACATTTAAAGGTTAGGGCATTATTTTGTGCTATGCTCAGCTATGTGCATCATTTACATTTATGGCATTTGGCAGACGCCCTTTGTCTCATTTATACAACTGAGCAGTTAAGTGTTAAGGGCCTTGCTCAAGGGCCCAGCAGTGGCAGCCTGCTGGTGCTGGGGATTGAACTCATGACCTTCTTATCACTAGTCCAACATCTTAACCACCGAGTTACCACTGCCACATCCATGTACTGATGATTTTGTGTTAGCCTGCATTAGTCATACTCGAGGATCAGGTTGTAATATCTCACAGATCTTGGGCAGATGTGCTGATGATTTTGTTTGATTTAATTTAGACTTTTTTTGAGTTCATCCAGGTTGTCCTCTTAGAGAAAGTAGATCAAACGTAAGTTGCAGGCATTAAGAAATGAGATATAAAGTTATATAAAATATGATTGATAGTTCACACATTTGTACAGTTCACAGTTTGTATAATGTTCCTACAACACATTGAGTTAGTTAAACTAAAATGAAATCATTTCTGATAGTTCTCATTTATCACAATAACATAATGTGAGTGAGTTAATACAAATACTTTGTAAGTTCAATACAATAAATGGAATGAGTACAATTCACTTACTATATCCAAGTTTACATAAGAAATAGTTGCACTGTTGATGCTTAATTTAGGTAATTATTTATTCTTAAAAGAACAGCTGGAATTACCTGTCTAAACATGTAGAAGGTCACATAAAAATCACACTACTGCACACAAAAAGCTGGGTTATGATCAACTCTGTCAGTGACTTTGACTCTCTCTTTCCCTCCCTCTATGTATGTAATTACTTTCAGCATGGAATGTGCCAGGCCTGCACTTACAGTTCTGCTGTCACTTATGCACACAGCACCCACAGTTATAACTCCAATGTGAGGAACCACTGCTTTTGCTGAATTGGCATCAGCTGAGCTGGAGCATGTGCACAAAGGGGGACTAGGCAGAACTCAGCTCAGTTGTTCGTATGAGAAAATCTATTCACCTGCCACCGAAAGAAAACATGGTTAATCAGGAACACTGTGAACCGCATCTTAGTTCAGCTGCTACAATTAGATAGATATTGAATTTTCATCACAGAAAATAGTCATTTAGTAAAGGTCTCAGCTAGTAAGCCACCATGTTATATCTGATATTTTTATGTAATTTATGTCTTTTAATTCTACAGATTTATTTTCCACAGTCAGGTATAATTTACATTTATGGCATTTGTCAGATGCTTTTATTCAGAACAGCTTACAGAAATTCTTTGAAGTCTCTACTGATAAATAAATCCTGAGACTGGTTCATTAGACAGACTAAGAAGTTTAAAAAACTGTTGGAGAGGTAATATAGAAAAGCAATTATAAATTCATAAACTGTACAAATACTTATGACCTGACTGTGTGTGTGTGTGTGTGTGTGTGTGTGTGTGTGTGTGTGTGTGTGTGTATATATATATATATATATATATATCCACACACTCCTGATCGAAATCTTAAGACCAGGGAAAATATTACAAGTATTCACACTTCGCACTGGTGGATTGTAACCAGGTTGTAAGAACTGC
>CM074946.1:3848287-3864042 GCA_037577455.1 Pangasius macronema
CCTATGGGTTAGGAATGGGATGGCACTTAAGTTCATATGTGAGTCAAGGCAGGTGACCGAATACTTTTGGTAATATAATGTATCTTTTAGATTTATGCCCAAAAAGTTCTGCCTTGGTAATTTATCCATAACATATTTTTCCACAATTTTTTTTTTTTTTTTTTTTTTTTGAGAAAGAGCTTGCATCTACCCTACCCAACAGCCCAGACACATGAAGAATCCGAGAGATTTTTGTCAAATGCAGGCAATGACCATGACTTACCAGATATTCCTGCAGCTACCTTACTGTTGCCATAGGTCTCTTGGCAACCTCCCAGGTTTTGTCTTGTTTTTTTTTTCAATTTTGGTGCCTGATTTCTCCACTTGTTGATGATTGTCTTCATGGTGTTCCATGGTACATGTAATGTTTTGGAAGTTCTTTTGTACCCTTCTGCTGATCAATAATCTTCGATAACAAGATCCACTGCATGCTTTGCATGCTCTTTATGCACCATGGCTTCAGCAGATGAAACCAAGAAGATTTACCCCATTAAATAGGGTGTGCACACCAATCCAAATAGGTTATTGCAAGTTTTTTCCTTTTCTTTTTTTCTTGTAAAACAATAATGTTGTTCACTTTAATTTTGTTGGTTGCTATATCACATTAAAGCTGGAAAAAACTGACATGGTTTATCATGGTTTAATTTTTTTACATCACAAAAAAAACCCCTGCAATTTAACAGGTGCGTGTAGACTTGTGGACACTGTACCTAGCCATCCATAAATGACACCGATATTTCCATTATGGGTCCCATATCTTGCAGTGAGAGCTGCACCTTCTGTAGAGAACCCATCTTTGACAATATTATATCCAAAGCTTGCCATTTGCTATTTCCATGCCCTTTATTGGGCCTTTCCATTCAGATAATTATTTGGGATTCTTTGGTAAGTGGAGAGTGCATTAATAATATTTATCTTGGACTGCATTTCCCATTGCATACATCAGCACAACAATGAAGCAAGTTTTACCTACTAAAATACTCAAAATTATTTCATATTGCACTTTTATTTTTATTCTTTTTTTTGTATTTATTTATACTTTTATTCTTTATATTTATTGTAGCTTGATTGCCTGATAGTTATAGCTACATCCTCCTTGTTAACATTAACATTAGCTGTTAACATAAGAATATATTGCCCCTCCTATCCATCATTATATAAATATATATAATGATGTATATTGCCCCTCCTATATATTGCCTCTCCTTACCATCATTTGTTAGCTGTCTCTTAGATCTTATCTAGATCATGAGGATTCTTATATTGATTGCTCCTGGCAGGTACGCGGCTAGTATGTGCCTTCTTTGTGCTTCCATAAAATAATTTGTATGTGCATTTTACTCACTCTTAATTTTAGGTGCAGTTGCGTGGCTGCATTCTAAACAGGATTTCCTGGGACACATTTGAGTGGGCAGAGATTATACCAGACTACAGTGTCACTTTAATTGTTGAACTTTATGTTTACCTGCAATTTGCAGATAGAAATTAATATCTAGTATCTTATTCTGGTAGACAATTCTGGTGCAAAGCATCACTAGAGATCTTTTTCTCGCTTGAGATCAATTTTTTGTACATGTCTACTGGCAAAATAATCTATTAACTGGCTATTATTTAAAATTAATTAATTTGTGGGATATGCAGCTAACCTTTGACAAGGAGCTCTGTTCTATTTCCATGTACTTTCCTCCCTTTCTTCACTTTGTCACACAGGTCACTCACCCCCTGGTCTGAATAAAACTAGCCTATCTAGCCAGGAACCAAAGTCACCCAACCCATCTGAGGTTCTGGTTCAGCATAGCATCTCAGGTTAGTGCAAAGAAAATAAAGTCATTACATAACATATGTTTGTGTCATTTAACCTAATTACGGCAGTATTGAGAATTTAGATGTTCCATTCTCTCCCAACCTTCCTGTACATTGTTAACTTCTTCATTTCCTATAATCATTGTTCCTCCAAGTTACTTTTTCATTTTCTTTTTTCACTCTTTCATGCTCGATACTAGCAGATTCTGATTCTAGTGATGATTTAGAAGGTAAGAGGTATTTAAAATAATGGTAAAATTCCTGTCCTCCTTGGACTACTTACCAACCCCCACCCTAGTGTACCTTAACTCACGCAAGATCTTTTTTTTTTCTGACAGATACTTATCTTATATATTTGAGTCTTACTGCATGTTGAGTGGATTTTTCCCCACTTGTATTAAGCTATGCAATGCAGTGTAAGTAACCGAGCAGCCTCTCTGTCTAATACTGATTCTGTAGTAATGGTTGTTGTTCTTTCCATAATCGTTCCTATTATGAGCTTTAAGAGGGGTGCTTTGTTTTAAACTCTTCCTGTCCAACCTGATGAATCTGTACATGTAATCACACAAAAATACTGACCAATTTCTTTTAATTTGTTGTGATTCTTTTTTGCCTTAATTGTGTTTTTTGTAAACAGTCAGACCTCTGCCAGGAAATGTTTATCACTTTTAGTCATAAGAATGAGAATCTATGGGTCCTCTGTGTGTGTGTGTGTGTGTGTGTGTGTGTGTGTGTGTGTGTGTGTGTGTGCGCGTGTGTGTGCGCGTGTGCGTGTGCGTGTGCTTGGGCAGAACCACAAGGGTATATGAGCTTTGTGGATCATGGAAGGGGGGTGGTGTCTCCAGTACACTGTTCCAACTTGCCTACTGTCCTAAATAGAGTGGTTCCCTTTTCGCAAAGCTTCACTCCTCCTCAGCTGACCAGCAGAACCATCTCCAATCCTAATGGGTAAGTATATTCACCAATTTGAAACCTGGGGCCATTTTTCATGTGTGGATTTTGTAGTTAATTGTACTGGATTGTTACTGATTTGACATGATACTGGATTTGTATGGGCAAATCTTTGAAACTGTTGTCAGGTTTGTTAACAAAACAACAGCTGCATAAGCCCTTATTCAATGTAAACAAGATTGGTTGCACAATTATAAGCCTTATATAGTCCTTAAATTGTTTGTTTATATCAGAAGGCTTGCACATATATGGGTCTGTTCAAAATTGAGACTGATCTATGCCTAGTTAAATAAATCAATTGTACACTATCCCCCTCTTTCAGTTATGCAAGAATGAATAATCCTGCCTTCCTCTCATTCCCAAGTGAACCTGTCCCTGCCTCACTTTTTCCGGAGCCTATGGGTTACCTCAACCCAGAGGAGGCCACTGTGAAAGTTATGGGTGTGCACCATGTCCCTGGCAGCCCTAACACACTCCATCGTACAGTTGCCACAAACACACCTCCAAGCCCGGCCCTTCAGCGAAGGCAATGCAGCCCTGCAAGATTGGGATGCCAGAATATGGCCAATGAAAGAAGCAGTGAACTCAGCATGCCAAACAACCATCTGCTGGCACACAGTGGCAAATCAGTTCTTCCTGTGAGTCCTGTGCTGAGCCGACACACTTCTGCTGCTGTAGCCACTGCTGAAAACCCCACACTGAGACCCAATGCAACTGATGACAGGAAGGGCGCACAGTCTAGGCAGAGTCTATCCTCTATGGGCCCTCAAACACCACTCATTCCCCTGGAGCAACCATCAAGGAGGAGGGAGGCAAGGGTAGAGAAAGCCCCATCAGATAGCACTCAGAATAGCACAGCTCCATCCCAGATGGCTGCATCTACATCCATTCCTGCCCCATGTGCCCCACAAGAGCCTGGAATTTTCTCCATCTATGGTAAGTAGGAGTGATTTATGAGCTATAACATACCGATATTACAAAATCATAAATAGATATTGTTAATGTTAAAGTACAAATCACTTGTAAGAGGGTAGCCTAATTCTTTCAAGTAAATGGAACAGAATAAATGTAATTTGTCCCCAATTAGTTGAGGTCATCTTCATCAGTATCATCATCATCATTTAACTGCAATGCCCTACAGAATTATTGGTACCTTTCGTAAAAATGAGCAACATTTTAAACACAATAATTCAGATTTTCCACTCAATAGGAGAAACTAGGATTATGATTGGAACTAAAATCTTTGTTCTAACAAAAATCATTCTCATTAGAACTACATTTAAAATAATAATAATAACAACAACAATATCTCACATGGCTCCAAATATATGCATCAAAATGCTCTCCTAAGGACATTTCTAAATAATTGCAAATTTTATTTTTGTTTCTTTCTTTCTTTTTTTTTTGTTCTCAGTCCCCAAGAAATCTATCATGCCTTTAACCATGTCCTGTTTCCCTGGGGTATTAATATGATATTGAACAAATATTTGCCAGTAAATAAAATGCCAATAATGTGGCAGCAGTACAGTGCATACAATCATGCAGATACAGGTCAAGAACTTCAATCAATGGTCAAAATCATGGTCAAAAATCAGAATGGGGAAAACATGATCTCAGTGACTTTGACCATTGCATGGATGTTGTTGCCAGATGAGTTGGTTGGAGTAATTCAATAACTTCTGATCTCCTGGGATTTCCACACATAATTGGAGTGCAAGAATGGTGAAAAAAAAATAAAATAAAAAAAAATAAAGTGAGCTGCAGTTTTGTGGGCCTTGCTAATGAGAGAGGTCAGAGTAGAATGGCCAGACTGGTTTGAGCTGACATGAAGGCTTTGGTAATTCAAGTAACCACCACAGGTTTGGGGTGTTGTACACTCTGAGATGATTTTCTTGCCGAGCCTTCTCCTCTGACCTCCCTCATCAACAAGCCATGTCTACTTGCAGAACTGCTGCTCACTGAATGTTTTGCACTATTTACTGTAAAATTTATAGACTGTTTTGCATGAATATCCTACATGATCAGAAGTTTTTGAAATACTCAGACAAGTCCATCTGGCACTAACAAACATACCATGGTCAGAGTCACTGAGATCACTTTTTTCAGATTGAATAATTTCATAAATGAGCAGGGGTCCCTTATGCAGTCCCTTTCAAAAGGGAATTCTTTTGTGTCTGTTATACACTGAAGACATTTGTGTTTGAGATCAAAAGATGAATATGAGTTCTGATAGATCAGAATTTCAGCCTTCATTTCCTGATATATGCATATAGATATGTTAAACAACTTAGAACATGGCAGCTTTGGTGGTAAACCACTCAATTTTAGGTGAGTAAAAGTATTGAACAGATAGCTTTAAAGTAATTAACACTTAATATTTGGTTGCATATCCCTTGCTTCCAATAAATGGATTAAGCCAGCAACCCACTGACATCACCAAACTGATACATTCTTTTGTGATGCTTTTCCAGGCTTATACTGCAACTTCTTTCAATTGTTGTTTCTTTTCTTTGTTGTGGCCTCTATATTTTGGCTTTTGAAGACTTCTTCGATTGGTAGATTGTGATACCTTCACCCCTGCCCTGTGGAGGTTGTTCCTGATGTTGTTTTGGGTTTTTTTCTTCACAGCTCTCACAATGTTTCTGTCAACTGCTGTTTTTTTCCTTGGTCAACCTGTTGCATGTCTGGTTGTTAGTACACCAGTGGTTTCTTCATTTTTCAGGACATTCCAATTTGTGGTATTGGCTATGCCCAATGCTTGTGCAATGGCTCTGATCAGTTTTCCCTCTTTTCTTAGCTTCAAAATGGATTGCTTTTCTCCCATAGACAGCTCTCTGGTCTTCATATTGGTTTATCCTTTTTAACAACAAATGCAGTCATCACAATTGCAACCCAGGGCTCAGACCAAGAGTAGACATTCAGAGCTATTGTTTAAACAACCAATTTAACAGGGCACACCTGGGCAACAAGGAAGATCTGTCAGTCACATGTACCAATATTTTGATCACTTGAAAAATGGGTGGGTGTTCTAAGTTGTTTAACACATTTAGTTGTAAACATCAGGAAATGAATGCTGAAATTCTGATATATTGTCTCATATTCATCTTCTGATATTAAACACAAATGTCTTCAGTGTATAGCAAAAGCGAAAGAATTGGCGTTCCCTTTTCAATGCTTTCAGAGGGGACAGTAGATGGATGGATGGATAGATAGATAGGTTAAATGACTCAATTTCATTATACTTTTCCAGCTGATGTTCCTCCAGATATCAAATTCAATGTCAAGTTTTTTCAAGATACATCCAAGTTTTGGTACAAACCAGACATCTCAAGGGAGCAAGGTGAGAGTTTTTCTGAAACTACAAAGAGTTTTAAACAAAACTTAAGCTCATGATTGTTCCTTTGCTCTTCTCTCTCAGCCATTAGTCTGCTGAAAGATCGTGAGCCAGGAGCATTTGTAATCCGTGACAGCCACTCATTCCTAGGAGCATATGGCCTGGCCATGAAAGTGGCTTGTCCACCTCCAACATTACAAAAGAATAAGAAAGGTAGGAAACTTGCCTTGACTTCTGTTGGCCTCAAAACAAAGTCATCTCAGACATAAACTCATAAACATTGATATTAAATATAATGCATCCAGGAAGATAGTGCTAACAGAATTGATGCCCAAAATTCTCCTATGTGTGACCCCCTTCACAGCTCAGCTATTTATGCCAAATGACCCATCACCTCTTCAACTTCTTTCTAACCTATGCCCCACTGGTTACATACTTTTATCATTTTGGAATGAAAGCAGGTGTCCTCATCTTCTTCTACAGACACTGTATAGTTTGTACACTTTGTACAGTTTAATTTTGCTGTATTTCAAGCACAACAACATCATTTTGATTCTCTCTTTCTCTGAAAGCAAAAAATTATATAAAATGTGACACTAGTAATTCAGCATTGTGATTAGTCACAAAAATACTGATAGGAAACCAAACATTAAGCTAGTAAGCAGCATCCTACTGTAGTAATTAGAATAATGAATTTCACATAATGCATCATTCCACTGCATGTCCCATAGGACCTGGCGACATGGCAAATGAGTTGGTACGACACTTTCTGATCGAAACAACCCCCAAAGGTGTCAGACTAAAAGGCTCTCCCAATGAACCATACTTTGGTATGTATTCTGCTGTTCACACACTACACATTTCACTGTATAAAGCTGAAAGAGATGTAACGTGAAGCAAATAACTAAGCCAAGTATGTCAAATCACAGTCATGTGAAGGGTCAATGAACTACAGAGCTATGTGTTTTCCATCATTTACTTCATGTGGTACATACTGTATATGCATGCAAGAAGTATCTGTACACATGTCTCAATACAAACTGCCTTCCCTTCAGGTGTCCCAGAGTATGCTACTGTCCTACTTCAACTATTAGGAAAAAGTAGACAATAAAACCTGTGCACCTGTTTGACATTTTTGAAAACTTGCTCCTGTATAATTACTCTTTTTTCCTTGTGTGTGTGTGTGTGTGTGTGTGTGTCTACAGGCTGTCTGTCTGCACTGGTGTACCAACATTCAATCACACCCCTAGCTTTGCCATGCAAGCTTATGATCCCCACCATAGGTGAGAGGTTTATCAGTTCAGTTTCGCAGTTCTTCTTGTTTTGATTCTTCAGTAGGGTTACAACAAATGATTATTTTTTAAGTAAATAACCTCTCAACTATTTTTTTAAATAATTGTTTTATATTTTATAATAGTCACTGATTTGTGTGCGTGAGCACCTTTGTTCACGCACTTGCTGTGTACATCCTATCTGGAAGATTTAAAAGAGCCAAAACAGGGCCCAAACATCCCTGCCCATCAGGTTTCCAAGGCGAACTGTAAAATGATTAGTGATTTTATAAAATACTTAGCAATGTTAAACAGACTGATGAGCTCTGTCTCTTAAAACTTCACGCCACCAACAACAGAGACTGTCATTGTAGCAAACTTTAAAGATGGGCGGAAGAAAGAAGGAGGAACTGAGTGAACTCAAACGTAAAGTCTAATCAAAAACACAAACTCAAACATAACATAAACCACAAATGTAGCACCAACATAAAACATGTATGCATCTCTCTCCCTCAGGCATTTCCAGCCACTCCTTTATTACTCTCTCCCACTGATTAGACAACTCAATGCCAGGCGTGCATCCTCACAGCCTGGCCCCTCCCTCCTCTTTGTCATACTTCTCCACAGCCAGATTCAGGCCTCTGGCCTGATGTACACCCCCTCCTCCCCTTTCGGGAGGAGCAGTTTTGACCTCTTTGGCTGGCTGGCTCCCGCATCCTGGGAGCAAAAGGAGAGATGAGAGGAAGATGGGAGAATAAAAAGGAGTGAGCAGGAGAGACAGAGCAAGAGGGACAGAGAGAAAGAGTAAAATCTGGTTCCCCGGTCCCCAGACATGCTGTCATCTGGTCCTCGGCCAGCCAGGATGCGATCCTTCACAACGTGGGGTGCTGTCACTGGAACTCCTGGCAGACGTCTATAGCTGCTCCCCTTTCCGGGCAGACAGGAGCTAGTCCTCCATCCCCAGGCAGATGGCACCCACTCCTCCCCTTTTCAGGCAGATGCACTTCTGCTTCCTGGTGGATGGTTATGGCTCCTCCCATTTTCAAGCGGGTGGCAGCGACTCCTCCCTTTTCAGGCTGACGGCGGTGACTCCTCCATCCTCCAGCAACCACTCCAGCACCACACTCCCTCTCAGCGCTCAGGGCTCTCAGACAGTGCATCCCTCCTCCCTCCCAGGTTTTGGCACCAACATAGTGAACTTCACGCATGGGTAGGGAGGAGGTTGGAACCAAGTAAACTCCAACTTATCTTTAATAATAAAAAGAACTCATTATAACAGAAACCACAAACGTAACCTTAACACAAAACACGCGTCTCTCTCTCCCTCAGGCATTTCCAGCCCCTCATTTTTTACTCTTTCCCACAGATTAGACAACTCGGTGCCAGGCGTGTATCCTCACAGCCTGGCCCCTCCCTCCTCCTCATCACAGTCATGTTCAAGTACTGATCACATACACCTGTTCAGAGTTAAAGCCTCACAGTATATAAGGACTCTCTATACACTCTCTCCTTGCGAAGTGTACGCTCTCTGCTTCTCATAATTTAGTGTTCAGAAATAACACTACAGCTGTTCTGCATGATGATCTGCTAAAGAAGCTACGCGATCTCGGCTTGCTGTGGGGACCAGGCCTCCAGCCCTCGGTGTTGCCTGATGCCAGTTAAAAACAAACCCTAGCTAGATGGCTCTCCCATCCATCCTGCTCTCCAATGTCTGCTCCCTGGACAATAAATTGGATTACATCAGACTCCAGCAAGCTACACGGCATGAGTTTAGAGACTGCTGCGTCTTTGTTTTTGTGGAGACATGGCTCAGCGACAGAGTTTGAGACAGCACCATTCAACCAGATGGGCTAGCCTTGTTTCATGCCAACAGAAACACAACTTTCAAGAACTCAGTGCTAGTTCCTAGCTACTCCTCATTGCTGGTGGAGTTTGTGACTGTTAGATGCAGACCATTTCATTTACCACAGGAATTCACCACCGTCCTCATAATCGAAGTGTACATTCCCCCCAGCGCTAATGCTAAATAACTGTATGGGGTTATTAGTGAGCTGCATAATTCACAGCCCAACGGACTGTTTATTGTTGCCAGAGATTTCAACAATGCAAATCTCAAGTCAGTGCTCCCTAAATTCCATCAGCATGTGGACTTTGCATTTAGAGGGAGGCACTTGCTGGATCTTGTTTACACAAACCTCCCCGGCACATACCGGGTGGAGCCCTGCTCCCACCTCGGCTACTCAGACCAGATCTCTGTTATGCTAATCCCAGCATAAAGGCCGCTAGTCAGATGCTCCAAACTGATTCTGAAGCAGGTGAAAACCTGGCCAGCAGGAGCCATCTCTGCTCTTCAGGACTTTTTTGAACACACTGACTGGCACATGTTCAGGGAAGTGGCAACTGATGGCAACTTCACCAACTTGGAGGAATAAGAGACATCAGTGAGCAGCAATATCAGCAAGTGCATTGATGATGTCACTGTCTCCAAGATCATCACCATACGATCCAACCAGAAGCTGTGGATGACTGCAGAGGTACGTGCGCTACTGAGGACCTTAGACTTTGCCTTCTAGGCACCTAGGTAACAAGGACGCCCTAAGAACAGCAAGGGCCATACTGTCCAAGGCCATCAGAGAGGCAAAGCGCATGCATGCACAGAGTATCCACAACCACTTCTAGGCCAGCAGAGACACATGGTGCATGTGACAGGGCATCCAGGCCATCACCAACTACAGGACAACATCACCTGCCTGTGACAGTGATGCCTTCCTCCCAGATGCGGTGAAAAAATTCTATGCTTGGTTTGAGGCGCAGAATGATGTGACAGCGAGGAAGACCACTCCTAACCACCAACCATGGCTTATGTGAGGAAGATTCTACACAGAGTCAACCCGTGGAAGGCTGCTGGACCAGACAACATTCCTGGCAGAGTGCTCCGAGGATGTGCAGATCAGCTGGCGGTTCTGACATGTTTCAAGGCCACCACCATCACCCCGTGCCAAAGAAGTCTTCAAGTCAAGTCAAATCAAGTGGAGTTTTTTGTCATTTCAACCATATACAAGCACGCAGTGACAGCAGCTTTACTGTGAATACTAGCAGACAAATCCAAGATGTAAGTTAAGAGCATAGTCAATGAACAGACAGTGGTCAGGTGAAGAGCAAATAGTATAAACTAGACAGGACTAAGGCAAGAACGTGAAAACCAAACAAGATCTGTAAACCAGGTAGACAATCACAATACTAAGGCTTGGTCAAGTCAAGTGGAGTTTATTGTAATTTCAACCATATACAGCCAGTTAGTACATAGTGAAACGAAACAATGTTTCTCCAGGACCAAGGTGCTACATAAGCCAAACACAGAACTACAGGGGACTACATAATTTATACATAAAATGCACAAGTGCAAACATGTGCAGACAGCACAAGACAGTTCAATGATTACTGGACAGACAATGGGCATATTAAGTTCCAGTGCAGCGCCGACCAGTACACAGTTCTGTTTAAAAGTGAACCTAGTGACAATAGTGCAGAGTACAAGAGTACAATACAAGTAGCTAAAATAGTGTAAACATAAGAGTAGCAGCCTAAGTACAGTATAATATGTATTTTAGCAGCATAAATGTGCAAAAACCTGCAAAAAAATTGCAGAGAGGATGGATGATGCTCACTTGTGTGTGTATATGTGTGTGTGTGTATGTTCCTTCAGTCCAGTTTCTGAGTATTGAGGAGTCTGATGACATGGGGGAGGAAATTATTGCACAGTCTGGTCATGAGGGCCCAAATGCTTTGGTATCATTTACCAGATGGCAGGAGCGTAAAGAGTGTGTGAGAGGGGTGTGTGCGGTCAACCACAATGCTGGTGGCTTTGCAGATGCGGCATGAGGTGTAAATATCCGTGATGGAGGGAAGAGAGAACCCAGTGATCTTCTCAGCTGTCCTCACTATCTGCTGAAGGGTCTTGCGATCTGAGATGGTGCAATTCCCAAACCAGGCAGTGATGCAGCTACACAAGTTGCTCTCAGTAGTCCCTCTGTAGAACATGGTGAGGATGGGGGGTGTGAGAT
Organism: Pangasius macronema; assembly: GCA_037577455.1. Classification (NCBI taxonomy): domain Eukaryota; kingdom Metazoa; phylum Chordata; class Actinopteri; order Siluriformes; family Pangasiidae; genus Pangasius; species Pangasius macronema. Next base: position 3,859,750 of record CM074946.1, read on the forward strand.
GTGCTTTCCTCAGTCTTCTCAGAAAGTACAGGTGCTGCTGGGCTTTCTTACTTATGGAACTGGTGTTCACTGACCAGGTGAGATCTCTCTGCCAGGTGAACACCAAGAAACTTGGTGCTCTTGACAATCTCCACGGAGGATCACCCGATTTTCAGTGGAGAGTTGTCATTCTGTGCTCTTCTGAAGTCAACAACCATCTCTTTAGTTTTGTCCACTTTCAGAGACAGGTTGTTGGCTGTGCACCAGTCTGTTAGCCACTGCACCGCCTCTCTGTATGCTGACTCATCGTTCTTGCTGATGAGACCCACCACAGTCGTGTCATCTGCAAATTTGATGATGTGATTCAGGCTGTGCATTGCTACACAGACGTGAGTCATCAGAGTGAACAGCAATGGACTGAGCACACAGCCCTGTGGGGCCCCATTGCTCAGTGTGGTGGTGTTGGAGATGCTGTTCCAGATCCAGACTGACTGAGGTCTCCCAGTCAGGAAGTCCAGGATCCAGTTGCAGTGGGAGGTGTTCAGGCCCAGCATTTTCAGCTTTCCAATCAGGTGTTGACTCTGTGTAGAGTCTTCCTCACATCGGCTGTGGTTAGGCATGACACCTGGTCATTGGGAGGAGGGGTGGTCTTCCTCGCCGTCATGCCATTCTGTGCCTTGAACCGAGCATAGGAGTTGTTCAGCGCATCTGGGAGGGAGGCATCACTGTCACAGGCAGGTGATGTTGTCCTATAGTTGGTGACGTAGTTTGGCCACATGTCTCTGCTGGCCTTGAAGTCGCTGTGGATTCTTTGAGTGTGTGTGCTCTTTGCCTCTCTGACAGCCCGGGACAGTTTGGCCCTCACCATTCTTAGGGCTGCCTTGTCGCCTGCTCTGGTTGGAGCGCGTGGTGATGGTCTTGGAGACAGTGACATCATCAGTGCACTTGCTGATATAGCTGGTCACTGATTTCGCGTATTCCTCCAAGTTGGTGAAGTCGCCGTCAGTTGCCGCTTCCCTAAACATGTGCCAGTCAGTGTGTTTAAAACAGTCCTGAAGAGCAGAGATGGCTCCTGCTGGCCAGGTTTTCACCTGCTTCAGAACCGGTTTGGAGCGTCTGACTAGCGGTCTGTATGCTAGGATTTGTATAACAGAGATGTGGTCTGAATAACTGAGTGGGGCTCCACTCTGTACACACCAGGGATGTTTGTGTAAACAAGATCCAGTGCGTTCTTCCCTCTCGTTTCAAAGTCCACAGGCTGATGGACAGGGATTTAGGGAGCACTGACTTGAGATTTGCATGGTTGAAATCTCTGGCAACAATAAAGGTCCGTCAGGGTTTGAATTCTGCAGCTCTCTAATAGCCCCATATAGTTCACAGATCGCATCTTTAGCATTAGCATTGGGGGGAATGTACACTCTGATTATGAGGACGGTGGTGAATTCCTGTGGTAAAAAAAATGGTCAGGCCAACAACCTGTCTCTAAATGTGGACAAAACTAAAGAGATGGTTGTTGAATTCATAACGAGCACAGAAGACCACTCTCTGCTGAACATTTGCGGCTCCTCCGTGGAGATCATCAAGAGCACCAAAATGTCTTGGTGTTCACTTGGCGGAGAACCTCACCTGGTTGCTGAACACCAGCTCCATAACAAAGAAAGCCCACCAACACCTGTACTTTAGGAGAAGACTGAGGAAAGCACATCTCCCACCCCCATGCTCACCATGTTCTACAGAGCGACTATCAAGAGCATCCTGTGCACCTGCATCGCTGCCTGGTTTGGGAATTGCACCATCTCGGATCGCAAGACCCTTCAGCGGATAGTGAGGACAGTTGAGAAGATCATCGGGGTCTCTCTTTCCTTAGTCGCAGACACTTAGACCTCACGCTGCATCCGCAAAGCCACCAGCATTATGGATGACCCCACACACCCCTCTCACACACTCTTCACCCTCCTGCCATCTGGCAAACGGTACCGAAGCACTTGGGCCCTCCGGACCAGACTGTGCAATAATTTCCTCCCCCATGTCATCAGACTCCTCAATACTCAGAAACTGGACTGAAGGAACACACACATACACACACACACAACTGTGCATCCTCCATCCTTTTTGCAATTTTTTGCACATTACATTATGCTGTACAAATATTTATCATACTGTACATAGGCTGATACTTTTTATGTTTACACTATTTCAGCAACTTACATTGTACTCTTTGCACTATTGTCACTAGATTCACTTTCTAATACAACTGTGTACTGGTCAGAGCTGCACAGGGAATTACTGTGCCCATTGTCTATCCCAGTAGTCATTGTACTGTCTTGTGCTGTCTGCACATGTTTGCACTTGTGCACTTTATGTATAAATTTATGTAGTCCCTTGTAGTTCTGTGTCATTCTGTGTTTGTCTTATGTAGCTCCTTGGCCCTGGAGGAATGTTGTTTTGTTTCACTATGTAATAACTGGCTGTATATGGTTGAAATGACAATAAACTCCACTTGACTTGACCAAACTTTAGTATTGTGATTGTCTACCTGGTTTACAGATCTTGTTTGGTTTTCGCGTTCTTGCCTTAGTCCTGTCTAGTTTATACTGTTTGCTCATCACCTGACCACTGTCTGTTTATTGACTATGCTCTTAACTTATGTCTTGGATTTGTATGCTAGTATTCACAGTAAAGCTGCTGTCTACTTGCATCTGCGTCCATATCTGCTACCTGACAAATACTAAATAAGTATGTGTTTTGAGACATATTTATCACATATAGATGGACAGAGAATTTTCCCCATTTTTATTGTTGAACTACAACTACCTTTGGGGCCATTGCCTTTTTGGTCTTTATACCATGGGCAAATCCAAGCAACTCTGCCAAGACTTCTGAAAAAAACTATGGACCTCCACGTGTCCGATTCCTCCTTAGGAGCAATTTCCAAACTGAAGGTACCCTGAGCGTCTGTACAAAAATTGTATGAAGATATAAAAATCTTGGTACTACACAGAAACCACATAATTTAGGAAAGCAGTACAAATTACCTCCCAAGGATCAATGAACTTTAGTCCAAAAGGTTCAGCTGAACCTCAAGACAAAAACAAAGGACATGGTGAAGAGTTGGAGTCATCAGGTACCAAATAAGCACATCCATCATTAAGAGAGTTCTGTATCACCTGAAAACCTATCTGAGCAAGGAGGTTCTTTACCTGACTGATTTACACCAGTTCTTTCAGGAGGAATGGGCAAACATTCTGGCACACAAGTATTGTGAGAAGCTTGTGGAAGGCTACTCAAAACATTTGATTCAAGTTTGAACAATTAAAAAGCAATGCCATGAAAAAATAACAAAGTGTATGTTAATGTTGACTCACTGAAAATCTGATATTGTAAATAGAAGCTGAAATAAGTCTCTGTTTTATCTATTATTTTGAAATATTATCTATTATTTTGAAATAATAGATAATAAATAGATTTCCTCTTATGGAAATAAAGTAGAAGCTCCAACTGACTTAACACAGGCAATGTATGGCAACATGAAATGTGTGGAGTTGTAAAAAATTGAGTTTGAATGTCTTTAGCCTAGGTCTGTGTAAACTTTTGGCCTGAACTGTAATATGAGGCTAATACCTTGTACTTTTTGTGAGTGGAGAAACTCCACATTTCAGATATTCCTATTTTTGCTCTCTCTCATTGCCATCATTAATAGTTCAGTCTGTGCGACATTGATATCCCACAGTTCATTTTTACCCTTATGCAGATGCTCAGAAATGAACAGAACAAAGACAAAAGCACACAGCCATTGCAGCTCTTATTTAATAATAAATCTGTTTTTTTTGTTAAATAAATTAATAAAAAAGGTCTTTATTAGTTTTTCCTTGCTGTTAAAAAAGTGATCAGTCCTCATGGACAAAAAAGATTAAGTACTCAAATATTTTTATGAGCAGATCTGAATGAAGAGGCTTTAGAGTTGGCCACATCGAGAAGTTCTGCAATTGGTCATCCAAAACAAGGAGCAAGTAAGATTCACTCTCTTCCATTCTCTGTCTCTTCCCTGTCTGTTTCTATTTATGTCTGTACTTGTTTCTGCATTTCACTCATTGCTGTTTGTGTGTGCATGCTTGCAGATAATTTTATATTTAATTTGTCTCCTCATTCTTCCTGTCACTACATTGTTCCAGGGCCAACAAAGTCTCCTGAAGATTCTTATGGTAAATATGTGGTCCCACTGTACCAGGAACTGTTTTATATACAGTGAGGTCAATAAGTATTTGATCACCCTGTGATTTTGCAAGTTCTCCTACTTAGAAATCATGGAGGGGT
>CM074946.1:3898503-3913278 GCA_037577455.1 Pangasius macronema
TCTGTAAAGCTGCTTTGCGACAATGTCCATTGTTAAAAGCGCTATACAAATAAAACTGAACTGAACTGAACTGAACAGAATACGGCCCTGGTGTTGTGTAAATAATAATTAGCAGAATCGACTGGCTGGACTTCTTTTTTGTGGCTATGTATGTTATGTTGGTATAAAGAACTTCAAATACATTGAATTTATGACTAGGTTTTTGTGTCATGCCAGGATTATGATTATAAATAACTGTAACACCTCCTCCTCTGTCAGTTAGACGGGGCTGATGTATATAACTGTATCTGGGAGGACTAGCTTCATTTAATGCTACATACTCATTTGGTTTAATCCAAGTTTCTGTTAAACACAGTACATTAAACTCATGATCAGTATTAGTTTCATTAACAATAAGCACTTTAGATCTAAGAGATCTAATATTTAACAGTCGTAGGTTCAGATCAAAGGTGCTGGCTGTGCATTCAGTATGATTTAATTTTATGTTAATTTGATTACTATAACCAACCTTCTGACTATTTCTACTCAATATATTAGAACCTAAGTGACGATTCAGTGCAGCTAACAGATAGTCAGTTGAGCCTGCTTGTCTGTTCCCTTGCCTTGGCTCTGGATTGTCAGAGATTAACTAGACCTGTTCTGAGACAGAAGAAATGAGAGCAGCACCATCCCACCCTAACAGGCCAGCCTTGCCCTCAAACCTACTCCAATTATCTATAAAGCCCACCTTGTTTTCAGAGCACCACTTGGACATGCAAGTCAAGTCAAGTCAAGTGGAGTTTACTGTCATTTCAACCATATACAAGTACTTAGTGAAACGAAACAACATTTCTCCAGGACCAAGGTGCTACATAAGACAAACACAGAACAACACTGAATTACAGGGACTACATGAATTATACTAAAAGTGCACAAGTGCAAACAGCACAAGACAGAACATGACCGGTACGCAGTTCTGTAGCAGCAGTTCAGCAACCATAAACTGCTTTGGGAAGGGGCCAGAGCATATTACAGCATCGGACATCGCCTTTGCAAATTTACACACCTCTACATTGTTACTCTTAGTAACAATGACTGACTGACGAAGGTGTATATCATTAGCTCCTACATGAATAACTATCTTTGAGAACCTGTGGTTGCCTAAGACCCTGTGATAACCAGCCATGTCTGGCACCCTGGCTCCCGGTATACACCTAACTAGTGCTGCTGGTGCCCCCGAAGGCCTAGCTAATTTATCATGCCTTAAAACAGACTCTCCTATAACCAGAGCTCTTTCAGGTTTCTCAGCGGGTGCTTCACTGTGGAGAGCAAACCTGATAGACACATGAAGCAGAGAGGACTAGTGCTCCTATGTGCAAACCTTAGCATTAGCTTTGGCTTTGCGATTATGTCACCGGGCTCTAATTCCAGAGTTGGGGGTTTGCTAACTCCACCTAAGGCAGCCAGACTTTCCCCTACAGAAACTATGCTGTTCTCTCTCTAGCTAACCCTTTCTAGAGTCTGGATGCACACCTCTAATGCTGCAATCTTCTCCATCAGTGAGCTAACTAAATAAACAAATAGAGCTATTACTAATGATGGAGGAAGAATGACTAAACATCCTGCACTCAACACACTGAACAAGATGAATGTTTGACATGTTTAACATACCTTAGTCAAAGATTTGTTGATATTATTTTAGATGCCATGGATCTGGCATGGATGGCCTCTGCTTGCAGTCTTGACAAATAAAAGCGTTCTTCAAAAAAAAAATTAATATGGCACAAAGGAAAGTGAAAAATACAGCAGATGAAAATGATAGTGCAGAAAAAATAAAGAAACAGTATAGTTTAAACACTGATGCAGGAAAGAAACTCCTGGCAAATGATTTGAAAACAGGAACTACGTCACCACTTAATTCCTCCTAATATACTTCCTGTGTAATTATCTAGTTGTTCTTAACAGTTAAAAGGAGGAAGATAGGTGGTAGTGAAGAACAACTTCTTCATTCCTGCTTAGTTCCTTCGTGTACCTTAGTACATATGAGTTGTGGAACAGTGTTGTTAAATTGCTATCTAAATCTGCATCCAATTAATTAATTTAATATTCATTATTGACAACATATAATTCTCACATACATGTCAATTTTTGTAGGGTCAGATTCGTACTTACGCTCCACATTAAGTTTAACCTGTGTGTGATCATGGAGACTCTCACAGCGGTAGGTGCCACGGTCACACTGACTTACATTCGTGATCTTCAACCTTCTCTTGCACCCGTTCTGAGTAAGAGTGTGATGTGAACTGGGCTGAATCACAACACCCTGCTTTATCCACTGGACCTCCCCTGACTCCACATTCACCTCTACCTCAAGAATGGCCTCGCCAAACTCCTCGGCCATCACCACCTCCATCTTTTTAGTGAACAGTACTTGAATCTCTGCAAGAAGGTTGTAAGGGAAATTGTTTAGTTTATACAAGAAGCACTAGAAATATAAGGCACAAACCAGGAATATACACACCCCATCCACTTTATTAGGAACACTTGTACACCTGCACATTCATGTAATTATCTAATCAGCCAATCATGTGGCAGTAGCATAATGGAAAACAAAAATCATGCAGATACAGTTCAAGAGCTTCAGTGTATGTTCACATCAAACATCAGAAAGGAAGAAAAAATGTGATCTCAGTGACTTTAACTGTGGCATGGATGTTGGTACCAGAAGGGCTAGTTTGAGTATTTCAGAAATTGCTGATCTCCTGGGAACTTCGCACACAACAGTCTCTTAATTTGACACAGAATGCGGCAAAAACCAAAAAAATCATTGAGTGAGCAACAGTTCTGTGCGGGGAAACACCTTGTTGATAAGTGTGGTCAGAGGAAAACTGCCAGATTGGTTTGAGCTGCCAGGAAGGCTATGGTAAATAAACAAATAAACTCTTAACAACTGTGGTGAGTAGAAAAGCATCTCAGCGTGCACAAAACATTGAACCTTGAGGTGGGTGGGCTACAACAGCAGAAGACCACATTTGATTTCTCTCGTCAGCCAAAAACAGGAATCTGAGGAATCTGAATGCGCACAGGCTCATCAAAACTGGACAGCTGAAATTAGAAAAAAATATCATCTGATCATTTTCCAGTCTTTAATTGTACACAGTTTCAGTGAGTCTATGCCCGTGATATCCTCAGATTCTTGTTCTTGGCTGACAGGCGAGGAACCTGATGTGGTTTTCTGCTGTTGTAGCTCATCCACCTCAAAGATTGATGAGTTGTGTGTTCTGAGAAGCTTTTCTGTTCAGTATGGTTGTAAAGAGAGCTTATTTGAGTTACTATAGGCTTCCCGTCAGCTCTAATCAGTCTGTTCATTCTCGTCTGATCATCAACAAGGTGTTTCAGCCTGCAGAACCTTCACACACAGGATGTTTTTTGTTTTCTGCACCATTCTATGTAAACTCTAGAGACTATTTTGTGTGAAACTCCCAGGGGATCAGCAGATTCTGAAAACCAGCCCAATTAGTAACAACAACAATGCCATGGTTAAAATCACAGAGATCACATTTTTTTGAATAATTGGCTGATTAGATAATTGCGTAAATATGCAGGTGTAGAGGTGTTCCTAATAAAGTGCACAGTGAGTGTAGGTGTTTCACTGTAAATTTAATTAATCAGTCTCAAAAATTTATCAGTCTCATTCAATCATTCTCACAGAATATCCCTTTTTTAAGTTTAGAATTTCAATTAGAAATTAAAATTACCAACCTTTAAATAAGGTGGTAAATAAGTCAAAATGATTAAAACCTCAGTTTTAGTTGAGAACAATAACAATCAATGACTTGGTTTCTGAAGGCTTAGTTCTGAGCAGTTTGGCTTCCTGCAGTATCACAGTAATTAAGCACAGCAAGGCAGTAAGATGTTCAATAATATAGCATTTATTGTAATATATAGAAAAGAGAGATACTTGGCCCCCTGTTACATGAAACAAGGAGAACAATAGGGAATAGGAATATTGTGGGGATTATAAAAGACTTGCATGTGGTGGATGGCCAGCGATAGAAACTCTAAAAATATTTCCAATAACAAAATAAGTTCCCAAGCACAGTAACATTAATGGACATAACACTATGGAGTTTGGATCGTATTTTCCCTTGACATAAACGAAGATCACTGACTGACTCTCAGTGATAGTAAACATTGAGTGAGATTACATGCAAAGACAAGCGAAAGATCTATGGAGTTAATTTTGTGCCAAAAGTTTCAAATAAAATAATAAAATCTTCTGATTTACTGATTCTTTCTTTCTTTCTTTCTTTCTTTCTTTCTTTCTTTCTTTCTTTCTTTCTTCAAAAACCTTTGCTCAATAAATCATGTAGCACAGGCCATATCTGTAGCTGAAAAACTCTGCTTCCATAAATCACACACTGCTTCCACTCACCCTGTACTTTGAGTGTGGCTTTGGACACAAGTCCTTCAGCCTCTGCTGTGATCCTGCAGGAGTCTAGTAACTGGACATTGTGAATGATCAGAGTGTGGCACAGGCCATTCTGTTCAATGTTGAAACGCTTGCTGTGCTTGATGATTTCTCCATCCATGAACCAGATCATCTGTACATCACTGGGTGACACCACACACTTAAACATTGCCTCCTCGCCCTCCATCACTGTGGTGTTGTGGAGCTCTGTCAGGAATTCCACCACACGAGGCACTGCAAGTTGAAATTATATGAGTAAAAAATACTAAACATGTAAACATGAACCATATATATACATAAATACTCAAACCAGCCCATCTGGCACCAACAATCATGCCATGGTCATAATTCTAATAATTCAAATTCTGCATGATTTTATGCATTGCACTACTGCCACACAATTGGCTGATTAGATAATTGCATGAATGACCAGGTGTACAAGTGTTCCTAATAAAGTGTTTGGTGTCTAATTTTGTGTATGTTCCCCTTGTGCCGCCAAAACAGCTCTGACCTATCGAGACATGGACTCCATAAGACCTCTGAAGGTGTGCTGTAGTATCTGGCACCACAACGTTAGCAGCAAGTCCTGTAAGTTGCGTGGTGGGGCCTTCATGGATCAGACTTGTTTGTCTAGCACATCTCACAGACGCCTGAGTAGATTGAGATCTGGGACATTTGGAAGCCCAGTCAACACCTAGAACTCTTTGTTTTGTTCCTCAAGTGATTCCTGAACAATTTTTACAGTGTGGCAGGGCGCATTATGCCGCTGAAAGAAGCCACTGCCATTAGGGAATGCCGTTGTCAAGAAGGGGTGTACTTAGTCTGCAACAATGCTTAGGTAGGTGGTATGTGTCAAAGTAACATCTACATGAATGCCAGGACCCAAGGTTTCTCAGCAGAACATTGCCCAGGGTATCAACACTGCGTCCGCTAGCATGCCTTCTTCCTATAATACTATCTGCCCTGTCCTGGTGCCACCTTTTCCCCTGGTAAGCAACGCATACACACCCAGCCACACACATGTAGGAATTTTTGACAGTGGACAGGGGTCAGCTTGGGCACTTTGACCATTGTGTGTTCTGAAACCTTTCTATCATAGACAGTATCAACTTTTTCAGCAATTTGTGCAACAGTAGCTCTTCTGTGGGATTGAACAAGACAGGCTAGCCTTCACTCCCCATGTGCATCAGTGAGCCTTCGGTGCTCATGACCCTGTTGGTGCTTCACCGGTTGTCCTTTCTTAGATCACTTTTGGTAGGTATTAACCACTGCATACCAGAAAAAAATACACACACACACATATACATACACACATATATATATATATATATATATATATATATATATATATATATATATATATATATAAACAATTAAAAAAAATATATAAGTAAATATTTCCTACGTCCAGAAGTGAAATGTACAAGATGAGTTATTCATCAAGAAAATGTGACTACCTCTACAAAAGCAGAACTTTTGATAGGTTGGTATTCTGGAGCACTCAGGTGTGTGTCTACATCATGCCAATTGTTGCTGCTCATCAATCTGGGAAGGGTTATAAGGCCATCTCCAAAGAATTTGAAATTCATTATACAGTGAGCTGAATGGAGAGTCTTCAAGATAGTTGACTTATCTTCCCAGCAGTGGGCACCCCAGCAAATTCAGTCCATGGTCAGACTGCTTAATTCTCAAAGATAAAGAAAGAAAGGAAAGAATGCTGGAAAATGAAGGAAAAATACAAGAGCTACATCATGTGACCTACATGCCTCTGTAAGCACATTAAAATTATTATTATTGTTTATTTTCATGCCAGCACAATCAGAAAAAGACTGAACAAGTATGGCTTTCATGGAAGGGTGGGTAGTAAAAAGTGTCTTCTCTCCAAAAAGAACATGGTAGCATTATTGAGGTTTGCAAAATTGCATCTAAACAAACCACAAAAGATCTGAAACACTATCTTTTGGACTGATGAGACCAAGGTGGAGATGTTTGGTGATGATGCACAGCACCATGGTTGGTGAAAACCAAACACAGCATATGACCAAAAACACCTCATACTAACTGTCAATTATGGTGGTAGAGAGGTGATGATTTGGGCTTGCTTTGCAGCCACAGGCCCAGGGAAATTTGCAGTGTTTAAGGCAACAATGCACTTCACTTTATACCAGTCTTAAGAAAACTGTGGATTCCTCTGTCCAGCAGCTTAAAGTTAGGCGAAAATTGGGTCATGCAACAATGATCCCAAGCACACCAGCAAATTGACATCTGATTGGCTAAAGAATAAAAAAATCAAGGTGTTGAAATGGCCAAGTTAAAGTCTAGACCTCAACCCCATTGAGATGCTATGGTGGGATCTTAAGAGAGTTGTGCATAAACGAATGCCCTCAGTGAACTAAAGAAATGTTGGAAAGAAGAGTGGGCCAAAATTTCTCCAAAACAATGTTCTCCAAAACACAGTGCAACCCATACTTTTAGTTCAGGTTATTGTTGCTGAAGATGGTTCTACATGTTACTGAATTATAGGGTGTACATATTTTTTCCCTCCTGGTTTCTGAATGTTGGTTTACTTTTTGGAAAGAATGACTACTTATTGAAATCTGTTGTGTTTTTTGTTGACATCTGAGGTTATTTGTTTGTTGAAGAACCACACAATTGTTATTTATTCCCTGATAAATCAAACATAGGATTGAAAGAGGATGTACTTTTTTTTCCCATAACTGTATATACATAGCCCCACTGAAAATACTGGAACTGCAGGGTCAATTCTTTAGTTTCTACTATATGCTAAAGACATTTGGGATTGAGATCAAAAGATGAATATGAGACTATAGATCAGAATTTCAGCTTCCTTTTCCTGATATGTAGGCACATGTATATCTAGATGTGTTAACTTAAACAAAAAAGAAAACATTCATCTGGAACAATTTAAATGATATATTTGTTAATATATTGTGGAACATGGACAAACTGGATACCCAACATGTGGATNGATGGATGGATAGATAGATAGATAGATAGATAGATAGATAGATAGATAGATAGATAGATAGATAGATAGATAGATGGGTGGTGTTTCTTAAGGAGCAACCAGGTGAATGAAATAAAAAAATTACTCGGTATTAAGTTTTTGTTTATAGATCTGTTATAGTGAATAGTGGCACAGTGGTGATTAGTTACCACGCTCAGCCTGAAGCCGAAAGCAGCCATGCAGATATTCATTATAACTGCACTCTTGCTCGTGCGATACAGCATTAATTGTGAATGTGGTTATAGTTCATTATTGAAATGGCCTTGATTGAAAATGTTACCAAAGCATTTTTAGAACACAGCACTTGGCTGAAAAAACGTTTCTAGGTTACATATGTAACCATGGTTCCCTGAGGGAACAAGATGCTGCGTCGAAACACTATGGGAACGCCATCATTGTGACCGCACCCTGAATCAGGTGTGTAATCAGTCCGAAGGATGGGCGGGACGTCACGACCCCGAAGCTTTAAAAGGCATGAGCGGCGGGCGCTGTAGTGCTGTAGGGATGTGTGGCACTGAGATCCAGCATCTCGTTCCCTCGGGGAACCATGGTTACATATGTAACCTAGAAACCCACAGTGTTGCAGATGTCCTGCATGGGCACACCTGCCAGAAAGGCCTTAGAGGCTGCCATGCTTCTGGTGGAATGAGCCTTGACCCCCAAGTGTGAGGGGAGACCAGAGGACTCATAGACCAAACAAATGGCATCCACGATCCACTGACTGATGGTCTGCCTAGTAGCAGGAAAACCCCTCCTAGGGGGACCAAAGGACACAAACAATTGGTCCGCCCTTCCCCACAGGGCAGCTCTGTGGACGTACGCATCCAGTGCTCGCATTGGGTACATACAATTAAGCCACCAATGGTCTGACTCCCAAAAGGGAGGAGGACAAAAGGCATGCAGTATGACTGGCCATGGTGTCGAGGAGAGAACTTTTGGTACATAACCCGCTCAAGGGTATAGAAACACTTTGACCAGACCGGGCGCAAAATCTAAATAAGAAGGGGCCACTGAGAGGGCCTGGAGATCCCCAATTCTCGGTGGTCTTTAAGGTTAAAAGACGGTCAGTCTCCTCTATAGGCTCGATAGGGGAGTTACAGTGAGCCTCTAACACCACGGCCAGGTCCCAAGGAGGGACACGGGATCGCACCGAAGGCCTGAGCCTCAGCGCACCGCAGAGGAAACATGTCACCAGGGGGTGTCTGCCCACAGACTGACCACTGAGAGGGGCGTGGTAGGCCACAATGGCCACCATGTAAACCTTCAGGGTGGAGTGGGTCAACCCTGCGGAGAGATGGGCCTGCAGGAACTCCAGCACTGTATCAACTGGGCAGTTAACTGAGTCAAGCCAGCGGTCTCCGCACCCGGAAATGAAAAGTTTCCACTTCTAGGGGTACAGTTTATTCGTTGAAGGAGCTCTGGATTGGAGAATGGTCTCAACAACCTCGGCTGAGAGACCGGAAGCTATGAGTTGTGCCCCCTCAAAGGCCACACCCACAGCTTCCACAACTCGGGGGGGGGGGGGGGGGGTTGGGTGAAAGACAGCCTGTGAGAAGAGATCCCCCCTGATGGGAATCTCCCATGGAGAGCCGTCGAGAAGGGAAATCAGATCCGAGAACCATACTCGGCCCGGCCAGAACGGGGCTACTAGCAACAGATGGACCCTGTCCTGGCGCACTCTCTCCAGAAAGAAAAGGCGTACAGATGCAGCCTCGGCCACATCTATGCCATAGCATCCAGGCCAAGAGGAGCTGGATGAGTCAAAGAGAACCAGAGGGGACAGTGCAATGTCTCCTGAGTTGCAAACAGATCCACCTGAGCCCGGCCAAACACTCTCCATATCTTCTCCACCACCTTGGGGTGGAGCCTCCATTCCACGGGCATCAGCCCCTGCCTCGACAGGGCGTCTGCTCCCATATTGAGATGGCCAAGGATGTAAACTGCTCTCAGAGAAAGTAGTTTCCCCGGGGATAACACAAGGATCTGGAGCGCCAACCTGTAAAGGGGGCATGAATGCAGACCTCCCTGGTGGTTGATATGAGAGACCACTGATGTGTTGTCGGTGCGCACCAACACGTGGCAATCTCTTAGGTCTGGGTGAAAGTGTTTCAATGCTAGAAACACAGCCAGCATATCCAGGCAGTTGATGTGCCAAGTGAGATGGCGGCCACTCCACAGACTCTCATGACTGCTGTGAGAATCAAATCGATCCGAGCAGAAGACAGACGTGTCTGCATCGTGGTCGAATCCCACACCACTCCCAGATAGGTGATTCTCTGTACTGGAGAAAGCACACTTTTCCTGGTGTTCAGTCTTAACCCCAGCTTTTTCATGTGGGCGAGAACGACATCTTGATGCCAAACTGCCACCTGGTCTGAACGAGGTAATATCAACCAATTGTCAATATAGTTCAGTATGTGGATGCCCTGGAGTCGCATAGGAGCCAGAGCAGCATCCACACACCTTCTGAAAGTGCGGGGTGAGAGTGCCAGGAAGAACCCAATATTGGTAAGCTTCGCCCCCGAAAGCAAACCTCAGGAACTTCCTGTGTCGGGGAAGGATGGAGATATGGAGCTGATCTGAGACATGACCTGTTTGATCATGAGCATCTTGAACTTCAGTCATGCTACTGAGCGGTTCAAATACCGCAGATCCAAAATGTGATGCAGCCCTCCACGCTTCTTGGGAACAATGTAGTACCGGCTGTAGAACTCGGACTCTCTGTTGCAAGAAGGGACCACCTTGATAGCCTCCTTCCTCACGAGAGTGTTCACTTCCTGTTCCATAACCAGAGCCTGCTCAGGACCCACCTGGATGGGAAGAATCCTGCAAAAACGAGGCAGAGAAGAACCGATTTGAATTTGGTAGCCTCTCTCTATAGTGTGCAGGACCCACTAAGACACATTTGGCAGAAGTTTCCACGCTGCCAAATAGCCTACTAAAGAAGTCAGCCTCTCAAGACTGACCTCTGGTGCAGCAAGAGCAGCTAGCTTGGTGCCCTGAAGCGGTGAACCAGCAGGGAATGACTGAACTAGCTGCTCTGGAGACCTCCAAAGAGGCAGCAAGCCCCCCAGTACTGCTACGTTCCCAGGCAAAAACTGAGAGAAACGCTCGCTGTAGACCGCTGCGCCCTGAAGCACCATAGGTGGCAGGGTTGGCAGAACAATCTCCTGAAAGAACTGAGGCAAAATGGGCACCATATAATGAGATGTATGCCGTTCCACCCCAGAGGCGCCCACCCTTGAAAGCCCTGAGCTGGAGGCGTCAGGGTTTCTTAGCCCTCTTCGATAGGTCCACAGATCCGGCTTCATCTTAGAGGGCCCTGGCCCATTTCTTCGCCTCCCGATACAAGGAGGCGGCACAGGGAGGGGGCTGCTCCCGCCCAGCAGCCTCAAGAGCCAGAGAGTGACGAGGGAGAAACCGCTGAAACGCCGTCGCCTGGGTACAGGCTTCCTGGTACCTGTTGACAACTGAACTAACGGTGTTGCCGAACAGGCCAGAAGGCACAAGCGGGGAGTCCATAGGGAAGACCCTGTCCTTCTCCTTTATATTGGACAGGGTCAATGTCTCTCTGCCACCACCAGTGCTGCCATAGACCTGCCAATAGCACGGGTAGCGCAGAGAGATAGATCAGCAGCCCGTTTGAGCTCAGTGACGTGCCCAGACGTCATCTACACATCCTCATCCAGCTCTTTAAGTAGGTCAGCCTGGTACCCTTGCAGAACCACCATAGTGTGCAGGCACGCACCAGCCTGACCTACTGCCATGTACCCCTTGCAAACCAGCACTGAGATGGTCTGCAGCGGCCTGGGGGGCAGCGCCAGAGCCTTCAGGGACAACACTGCGCCAGGGGACAGATAGCTAGCCAGTGTCTGATCCACCTAGGGCATAGCCTTATAGCCAAAATCATCCAGCCCCGCCACATTGGCATAATAGGAGGAGGTAGGACTGAGTAAACGGGCTGAAAAAGGCCTCTCCCACAACCTTAACACCTCGGCGTGGAGGTCGGGGAAAAAAGCAGGCTCCAGCGTGGAGGTAGTGGTCTACTCCACAGAAAACGCTCCTCCAATTTACTTTTCTGCGGCTCAACTCATGTCTCTGCGGGGAAGTCAATGTTTAGCTTAGCAACAGCCCACGAAACCACCTCCTGCAGCTCCTCATACTGGGGAGACTGCGAGGGCGAATCATAATCAGCCCCGAGTCCAGTCCCCGGGGGAAAGAAACCGCAGAGCAGGCTTCCGATCCCAGAGAGCGGACAATGGATCTGGAGGGTGAGGAAGGAGAAAGGGACTCACCCGTCTCCATTCCCTCTGCCAGATCCATCTGCGAGCCCCACGAGTGTAACCGCCATTCTGCCTCGGCAGAGGCGGGGCCAGCACCGCAAGGAACGAAAGTGAAGGCTCCCTCCTCGAAGAGATCCTCCCGGGAGCAAAGTGCACGCAGCAGCAAATGCTCAAGAAATGCAGCCGGCTCCCTCAAGAGCTGACTCTGTGTGCTCCGCTCCCAAGCAGACAACAGCCTAAAACGCCGTCCGCTCTCACCCTTATGCTTAGTCTTTTCCTTAGACTTGGGCATTCTCACAAACAATACAAAATGGACAGACAATATAAAATAGACAAGACAATATAGACACAGAGTGCTTGCTGAATGACGCCCGCCACTCATGCCTTTTAAAGCTTCCGGGTTGTTATGTCACCCCACCTGTGACGTCCCGCCCATTCTTCGGACTGATTACACACCTTCAGGCCACGGTCATGCTGATGGTGTTCCCATAGCATTTTGACACAACTCGAGCTCCTGAAGGGGAACACCAGGGTGTCTTTCAGGACAAGAAAGTGATCAAAAATAATCAAAAATGTCTTGAAATTGTTCTATAATTCTCTCAGGGTGGGGAAACATGCCAAAATGACCAAACAGCACCAGTAAATATCCCAGAGCTGGGTGTAAATAATGCCATCCTAATAGGGCTTTTGAAGGTTTTCAGTCATCAGGGTCATTTTTGGATGTTTAGTAGTAGTATGACAAGGCAACTAGAGATTTGACCAGTCATCCTAGGGAAGAAATTATGAAAATCTTCAAACTGATGGCAAAACGTCTTAAATATTTTTGACATATATAGACTTGATTTACTTATACCAGACATCACACACAGTTGGACCCTCACAACCCAGCCTGCTATCCCATCAGTCCTTTCATCAGGTGTGTGAAGGCAGTTGGAGTTGCTGTGGCTGTGTTTCTGAGGCAGCTAGAGATGCAGGGGGGAATAGTGAGGGGGCTGAAATGGCTGGTTTTCTCCTCCACACTGATGCATGAGCATCATGAAGGAGCCCATCATGCGCAACTGATTACATTACTGTCAAACATTCTACAGGAATGAGTGTAGTTGCAGTATGAGCTCTGGAGTGTGATAATGCCTAAAACAGAAATTGCCTTTCCCACCTCAAAACTATAAAGAGGCCACACATCCTGGCTCCTGTGAACTATTGTGAAAACTGTGAAGAAAAACCTAAAAACAACCATCAGTGACATCACCAACAAACTCCACAGGGCAGTGGCACAGGTATCACAATCCAATATTCAAAGAAGTCTTCAAGAGCAGGAATATAACATGCAAACCACCCAGCAGTAGTTACACTCAGAAGGCCATATTGGAATTTGCAAAGAAATACAGAGATGAGCCACAAAAGTTCTGGAACCAAGATTAACCTCTACCAAAGTGATGGAAAGTCCAAAGTGTTGAGAAAGAAAGTATCCAAAACACACAAGCTCATTCGTCAAGCGTCATTCTTTATTGATGTAAATCTACAGAAACATTATGTCTGCCAATTTACAGAGAAATGGATCCAATATAATTGGGAGGAACTTCATCATGCAGCAAGACCATGACCCAAAACACACTGCCAACATAACAGGTTACTTCATCATGGAGAAAAATTGGAAGGTTTTAGACTGGACAAGTCAATCACCAGACCTTTTAGCATGCATTTCACTTCCTTAAGAGGAGATTGAAGGGAGAAACCCCCCAAAACAAACAAAACCTGAAAGTAACTACTGTACAAACAAAAAAGCATCTCAAAAGAAGAATGAAACAGTCATGATGATGTCAGTGGGCTGCCAGCTTAATGCAGTTATTGCAAGCAAGGGATAAGAAACCAAATGGGGGGGGGGGGTGAGATGTGTTGTTTTTTTCCCCTTAAGTCAAGGAAAAATGAGGCAGGAATAAAACTAATGCATACAACACAAGGATGTGTGCCATCAACTGAAACCTTAGCACTGTGCCTAACTCAAATAGACAACCAAAAAAAGTGGTCTTGTGACTCAACTTGCCTCATGTTAGGGGTAAGTTGATCCAGCTGACAGGGTAAGTTGAGCCATCTGAGAAAACAGCTAACTGTTTACTAACCACTAAACATTACTATTACCACTACTATTAACCAGATTTTAAAGTATAATTATAAATATACTGTAATTATTAATAATTAAATCCCCCATTCTGCTGATATTGTTGGTGTTCATGAAATAAAATACAACTAATTTGTCTACAGTTCTGAAACCTGAAGATGGTTTGCCAAGTCTCTGGGATTAAGAAATAGACATGGAAGTCTTAAATTGAATGAAACTGCTATTGTTTTGAGCAATATGCACAGTTTATGGATGTGATAGTTTTTCCTTGCCACCATTGCCTCTGGCTTGCTCATTAGGGATAAATTCCACATGTCACATAATGTTCTGAATAGCTGTATAATCACAAACTTTGTAGCCATTGACAAAAACTAACATTTCACATATTTCAGTAAAATGGTATTGAAAATGGCTAAACAAGAGTGATGATTCTATGTCATCCACAAGGAGGTAAACAAAAACTAGGGGTACAAGCACAAGAATATTGCAAAATTGTATGCAGGGATCTGAATTGAACAGAAATTAGGCCTACTTGGCTAAGACATCAAACATAGAAAATTATAGGACATATAGGACATTCCATGCCTCTAGTTTGCAGAGAATTATGAAATGTTGCTCCATCCTTGAAGTTCCTCCTCCCTTCAAAAAGGATAAAAAAATCAAAACAAAAAAATAAAAATAATACAATAACAGTAATAATGTTAAAGATAAAAACAGACAACACCACAGGTGACAGCAGTAGTGCCGGAGTCCCTGCTTGCACTCTGCATGCAAAGTATTTTGTGCTTAACCATTAGAGGATAAAAGCTTAACTAACAAACAATCTCTTCCTCTCTCTCCATCTCTTTCTCTCCCTCACTTTCGGTCGAGCTACACATGCTACTTCTGAGATGCC
>CM074946.1:3917268-3937648 GCA_037577455.1 Pangasius macronema
TCAAGTCTAACTTGGTGTAGATGCGTGCCTCCCGAAGTTGTTCAAGAGCGGAAGGAACAAGTGGTAGTGGATATCTGTGTTTTATAGTTACTGCGTTTAATCCTCTGTGATCTATACATCCTTTTTCTCAACAAAGAAAAAGCCTGCTGCGGCCGGTGAAGTAGAAAGACGAATAAATCCAGACGCTAATGCCTCTTCGATGTAGGTCTCCATGGCTAAGGTTTCCGGTCGTGATAATGGATATACCTTGCTTTTAGGGGGTGTCATATTCAGTAGTAACTCAATGGCACAGTCCCAAGGTCATTGAGGCGGGAGTTGAGTTGCCTTAGTTTTACTAAAAATCTTGAAGAATTCTGCATACTCATCGGGGAACATTGTTTTTGTTTGGACGTCTGGGCTTTCTATACTGGTAGTAAAACATGGTAGGGAAATTGCAACACAAAGATAGTGCGAGTGACAGTAGTCTGACCATTTATTTAGCTCACCATGTTTCCAAGAAATGTATGGGTCGTGAGTAGCCAGCCATGGATGCCCTAGAATAACTGCATTCTTGGGGGTGTTGATAATGTACAGAGAGATTTTTTTCAGTGTGGAATAGTCCAATTTGCAAGGTAACTGGTGCTGTCTGATGTGTTATTCTGGTGCCATTGGGGGCATTGTCGACAGCTGTGATGTTGATGGCTGGTATACAAGGGACTGTAGGAATGCAAAGTTCTTGAACCAAGTCATGGTGTACTACCTTCACTGCAGCTCCAGAATCCACTAACGCTGTAACAGATTTGCAGTGAGCATCAGAGGAAATTTCCACTGGTAAAAGAAAACCGTGATGGAGTGACGATGCTGAGTTTTGTGTACTCACGTTAGATCTTGAATCACGGGAATTCTTGGTTTTGTGAGGACAAGAGATGCTCTGATGGCCTGGTTCCCCACAATAAAAGCAGAGTCTTTCATTTCTGCGACGTAGGCGTTCCTCAGGGGAAACTCGTGTATATGCAATCTGCATGGGCTCAGGAGACTCTGGGCTCTGAGACTCTTGTAAGGGCTTGACTGGAAGATGCAGTTTGTGGAACTGGGTGAGCTTTAGAACGTGGTGCATTACTAAGAACTAAGGAGTCAAGCCCAAGCATGACAATGCCCCTGTATGCAAAGCAAGAACTCAAATGGCCAGCACAGAACCCTGACCTAAACTCCACTGAACAGCTTTGGGATGAATTGGAATGCCGACTGCATCCCAAGCCTTCTACTCAACATCAATGCCTAAACACACTAATGCTCTTGTGGTTGAATGGGCAAATCCCCACAGCCATTGTCCCAAATTTAGTGCAAAGCCTTCCCAGAAGAGTTAAGTTATTACAACAGCAAAGGGGGGACTAAAACTTCAAAAAGCACATATGGGTGTGATGGGCGAGTACCCCCAAATGTTTGTCCATATAGTGCATACTACTGTGCATAGTTCCATTGAAATGTAAAAATGTAAAAAAAATTATGACACTAAACTCCCTACCTTTAACCAGCAAGCTAAAGTGCAGCTCATCTGTGATGGCATCACACGTGTACTCGCCACTGTCGAATCTTTTCAGCGGCTCAATGGTAAGAGTGTGGCTCAGGCCCTGAGAGGTGCTGCTGAAACGTTCTCCACTCACCAGAGCCCAGTCCTTCAACCAGCGCACTGGAGCATTTGGCCTGGATACCATGGCTGTCAGAGTGATGCTTTCTGCCTCATAACCCGTAACCATTATTGTCTCCTCTTTGTTAATAAACTCTATAGGGGGCTCTGCAGAATGCAATCATTCAACAAATTACATAAAGTTATGAAATAATATTAAAAGAAAAGCTATACTTACCTTTCATAGTAATATAAAACAATAAATTACACAATAATTATTACACCTTCTACCTTCCTATCTAGAGCTTTTCCTCTACACTTTTTCCTCTATTCTTTCCTTCATTCTGGTATTTGTTAGCTCACACTTGATTTAATTAGTCAGAGTCTGTGATAGTTTGCATGCATGCTTGGGTGACATAAACCCTGCTGCTCTGATTTGGCAAGTTTTCTGTGTACATTTAGGCAAAAACACTTGAAAAAAGACCTCCTATGATGAAAAAGATACTATGAATCTTCTCCAAAAAAATAATCTGAAGCAATAGTATTAATACCTTGGACTTTAATTGTGGTCACCATTTGGTCATCAAGGGCATCACACACATATTTCCCAGAGTCAGTGGACTGGATATCAGATATAATAAGTTTGTGCAGTGTGCCATAGTTCTCAATGTATGTGCGGTAGTCAGGGACCACAGGTTTCCCATTATAGAACCATTGAATGGTTGCATTTGCTCGTGACACTTCACATGCCAGAATCAGGTCATCACCTGTTACCATTTCCTGGTAGTCAGGCTGGTCAGAGTTCCCCAAAATCTTCACAGGAGGCTCTGAAGGAATACACCAGGTACACTATATGGCCAAAGGTTTGTGGACACCTGACCCTCACACACATATGTTGGCCTTCTCCACACTGTTGACACAAATTTGGCAGCACACAATTGTATAGGATGTGTTTGTATACTGTAGCAGCATTACAATTTCCCTTTACTAGTACTAAAGGGGCCTAGCCCAAACATGTTCAAGCATGACAATGCCCCTGTGCACAAAGAGATATCCATGACCTGAACCCCACTGAACATTTTTGATATGAACTAGAACTTGTCTGACATCAATGCCTGACCTCACTAATGCTCTTGTGGCTGAATGGGCAAATCGCCATAGCCATGATCCAAAATCTAGAAGAATGGAGGTTATTATAACAGCAAAGGGGGACTAAATCTGAAATGGGATTTTCATAAGGAACATATGCGTGTAATGGTCAGGTGTCCACAAACCTTATAGGCCATATAGTGTAATATATAAGTACTCTGAATATTCATGTGCATGAACAAGGTAATACATTTATTAACAAAAATGTATACAAAGTTTTATACCTTCTACAGTGACATGAAATGAAATGCTGTCATCTTTTGCATCAAGTAAATACTCCCCAGAGTCCTCCAGCTCAGCACATAGGATAACTAGTCTTCTAAAAGCCTCCTCTTCCTCAAAACAGAAACGGCCACTTTCCTCAATAGGGGTTCCATCTTTGTGCCACCTTACAACTGTGTTTAGCCTGGATAGCTCACATTCCAATACAATGTCATCAGACAACAAAACCTTATATTCTGTCTTCATTTCATCTTTTTTCAGGATTTTCTGTGGAGCCTCTGAACAAATAAGAAAAGGTTAATCATTCAAGAGTGAAAGAATTTACAAATGTACTAATGACACTATGCCTACATGAAGACAAGACTTACCAGTAATGTTAACTTGAAAGTCCATCGTATCATCAATTGCATTGCAGGTATAAAGGCCCGAGTCAAGAAGCGATGGCGAATGGATGGTTAATTTGCGAATAAGGCCATCCACAGTAATGGTGACATTGCTACTTTCCTCGACCTTCATACCATTCTTCATCCAGCACACCTCTGCATTCTCACGTGAAACCTCCAGCTCCAGTACCATTGTTTCCCCAGAGAAAGCCTTAATATCACTGCCTGTCATTTTGGAGCAAGTGAGTTTTACAGGCAGTTCTGTTGGGGAAAAAAATTGCAAAATAAACAACTTACTAACTCTCATGATCTATATCACAAATTAAGATCATAAATGTGCTTTTCATTTATTTTAGAGATCAATAAGATTAAGATAAATATAATTCACTGTGTTCCATTTATAATCTAATTAATATCACTATTGGAGACCTTTTTCATTCACTCTGTTATTAAAGTACCTTCTATTTTCACCCAGAAGATCACAGAATCATCTGCAGTTTCACACACATACTCTCCTGAATCATCTATAGTGGTCTGAAGTATAACCAGCCTACGGTGAACGCCATCCTCCTCCAGTATAAGATTATTGTTCTCTTCTACCTCCATGTTATCACAGTACCAACACACTTTAGCCTCTGGCTTTGAGATCTCACAACTGAGGACAAGTCTTTCCGATCTCAATATGCATACTTCCACCTCTGACTCGCTAGGGGACAAAATGTGCACTGGAGCTTCTAATTAGTGAGAAACAGCAGAAAGAGTTAATTAAGGTGATCCATAGTGAAGATTAAATGACATGGAAGATTTTTCACTTTTTATTAATTGAGAAATGGAGACAGGTTTCATAGCATTGTTTTATTTTATGTAAAATTTTTAAATGTTTCATTTTGACCCTAAACCATAACAGTTTTAATGGCTTCCAATAGAGCCTCTCACTTCACTCACCTGTGATATTCAGCTGGAAGAAAACAGTATCACCACCTGTGTCACATACATATTCTCCCGAGTCCCTCCTGCTGGCACAGATGATGGTTAACCTCCTGTAGGGGCCTTCAGCACTCAGCCGAACATTCTCACTACCCTGGACCTTCAGTCCATCCTTAAACCAGCATGCCTCTCCATTTGAACGAGAGAGCTCACAGCTCAATGTAATTTCATCTGAGACATAGCGATCTAAGTGGATGTCATCTTTTGGTTCCACAATCATCACTGGTGGTTCTGTTTGAAGTCAAAACAAGTTCAGCATGTGTTTCATCCAAGGACATCCAAACAAATTCTCAAGGTGTAAAATGATATCCAATTTGCAAACTTCTACCACACATTTGCTCATAAAATTGTGCCACCATAGTTACATGAATTCAGAATTCCAAATATAAAATACCTGAATAATTGTACATTAGATGTAGAATAAATAAATGTACAATCACTGAGCACTTTATTAGCACCACCACACATATTCATGCAATCATCTTATCAGCCAATCATGTGGCAGAAGTGCATTAGAAAAATCATCACCAATGGAAATGCCTTGTTGATGAGAGAGGTCAACAGAGAATAGCAAGACTGGTTTGAGCTGACACAAAGGCTAGGGTAACTCAGATCACCACTCTGCAAAATTGTGGTGAGCAGAAAAGCATCTTAGAATGCACAACACATCAAACCTTGAGGAGGGTGGGCTACAACAGCAGAAGACTACATCAGGTTCTACTTCTGTTCACCAAGAACAGGAAGCTGAGGCTGCAGTGGGCACAGCATCAGTAGCCTGTTCTGATGAATCTCGATTTCTGCTGAAGCACACTGATGGTAAGGTCAGAATTCGGTGTCGATCAAACATGAATCCATAGACCCAACCTCCCTCGTGTCAACAGTCCAGGGATGTGATAGAACAGATTCACAGCATGAAACTGTGCCAGAAAATCTTCAGTAATTACATGATCCAATCATGTCAACATGGACCAGAATCTTAAAGGAATGTTTCCAACATCTTGTAGAATCTCTGCCATGAAGAATTAAGACTGTTTTGAGAGCAAAGGTAGGCCCTACCCAGTATTAGTATAGTGTTCCTAATAAAGTGCTCAGTGAGAGTAGATTTTGATTAATCCATACCTTTAACTGTGACTGTAAATGGCATGGTATTTTCTCCTGCTTGACATGTGTATGTGCCAGAATCAGACAATTTTGCTGATCTGATGATAAACCACTGCATGGTGCCTTCAGCTTTAATGGTGACATTGTCATTCTGGAAGACCTCTACACCATCCTTAAACCAGTGGACAGTGGCATCTGGTCTAGAGATCTCACAGTGCAGCACCACTGGGTCCAGCTCCATGGTGCTTTTGTGACTCTCCTCCAGTGGGATTTCTTTAAATGATACTGGGGGCCCTGAAAATATAAATTAAGTAATCAATAAAATAGTGGTGGCTTTGATCAGTCATAGTGTGTGATAATTAATTAAATACTTCTTCATTTTGAACACTGCTGTGAAACAGTCCACACAAGAAATGAAATATTAAACCATATTAATCCACAATCTGTACAATTAATGATTTTGGAAAAGAAAGGAAGGGAATGAAAAGGTAAAATATTTTTATGTCATGTCAATGCCAGAATTGGCTTTAAGCTCCAACTCCCAGAGTAAAGTATGGCCTACAAACATGGCTACCAATTACTACAACACACAGCCATTATAGACACTCTCATGTTCACGTTTATCAGACTACTGATTGCACTCACCTGGACTCAATCACCCACACACTACATAAGCACCCTCGCTGCACCTTCACTTCATGAAGTATGCACTGTGTTCAATTGTTCCAGATATTACCAAGCCTTTGTATTCTGATTGCTATTCTGGTTCTTGATTTCACTTCTGGTTTTCTCGACTCACTCTTGCCTGTCCTAGTCTATGTTGGTTATTGATTGCCTGACCAATGCCTGCACCTTGACGTTGATTTTGGATTATGTCTTTGTATTTGTTTGCAATGATTAATAAAGCCTTGTATACTGCACTTGAAGCAGCAAACATCTGGATCAGACACCTCACAGGGGGAGGACTACAGAATCCCCAGCTTCTATAGCCCTATCCCTCTCTGCCTTTGTCTGACTCTCAAACGTGGTCCAGGGTGCTATCGGAGGTATGTTTAGTTTACATGAAGAAGGTTTTACTGAGTAATTGAATATTTTCAGTCAGATCCAATCTATTCAGTTCTCTCTCAGGCTATCATACACTCTCAAGGGGTGTAACAGCCATGGGGGACAAGGGGGACAATTTTGTGCAATTCTGTGCATGTGCACATGCACTGCCCTGAAGTGAGCCTGTGACTGACAATCACAAATCTCTGAGGCAGAAAACACACATCACAAACAACTAATCACAATTAAGCTGTGTGGGACTGAGCAAATGCATTGCATGAAGTCAGTGGACATTTTATGAATAGACAGGGACTTTCACATGAGGGAGATTTCGGCAGTTAATTATCTGGCTAAGATGAATTATTATCTTAGCTAACTTAGCTAGCAGACTGGACTTGAGAAAAATGTAAAAACTGTATTATGTTCTGGTATAAAAATTATAGTACCTAGGGATAATTGTAATATTATCTAATATTATTATTACCTAACATTACCTAAGTGCACCTAACAGCATTTAAATACACTGACTGCTACTAGTTTAACTACACTGTAAAAAAGCTTCTTTATTAGCTATAGTGAAAGTGAACTATAGTATAGTGAACCCTCAAGCATATTTATGTATACTTATGAAGAGGCATGAGTGTCGCAGGAAGCTTATGGAGGGGACAGGAGAAATGAGTGTCACAATATGATGGCATATGCAACATCTCATCTGGCTCACAATGATATAAAGATTTTGCAAAATATTTTGTTGACTTCTAATGACAATTCTTGACCTACCCAATGAGTCCTAAAGTTATGGTCTAATGAGTTAACAAATGGTAGCCAAACTTTTACCCACGTCAAACTTTTACCCAATTTTTAAGTTCATCAAATAGAAAATAGCTGTGCATTAACATTTGCAGAAAAAAAGTTATTAAAAAAAATAACTTTCCTGCACTAAAGAGACTATAGACTGAACTATGGCATTTACCTTCAACATTCACATCAAAGGTAATAATATCATCATCAGTTTGGCAGGTGTACACTCCAGAGTGGAAATATTCTGATGAATGGATAACAATCCTCCTCATGTTGCCATCAGCTTGTATGTTCAGCCCTTCTTCTTGATGAAGCTCCTGCCCATCTTTGAACCAGCACACAGCAGCTATGGGGTTTGAGATCTCACAGTACAGCACAATGGGGTTTCCAGCCTGGACTCTCTTATTGCTATCCTCATTTGGCAGAGGGATGAACTTATTCACAGCAGCTGAACAATGCAAGACATATCCATTGTTATTCATTATTTCACCAGTGTGAACATGGAAATAACAATATATCAGCTATATACAGTACGCACAGTACATGTCTATATACTGTAAACAAAGATGGAAACAAAGATCTGAAGATTGCAAAATTATTCCCAAGCTTTATACCTTGCACCTGAAGGACTGCTGAGTCACGGACTCCGCTGGCAATGAATGTAATCTCAGCCCCATTATACACACTCAACACATTACAAAACCGCAGAGTGTGGATGTTCTTTGAATGGGTGATGCAAAAACTTTCACTGCTTTGCAGTTGAGTGCTATTGAAAAACCATGTGCCAATCTGAGCAGTGGAGAGCTCAATGGAGAACACAGCATCCTCTCCCTCAGTCACCCTAGTGTTCTTCAATGGTGTTTTTATCTTTGGACCTGGGACTATAAATATGAAAATACTAAAGAAATTAGCACTTTGAAAGACAATATAAGGCATATTAAGTATATAACTATATTTTGGTACATCCCATATATGATTACAACTTCATATTTTAGGAGGATTAGCAGCAGTGGAGCAATTATTGACTATAGAAACTGCTGTAACATTATTTAAAAAACAGTTGTTAAAAGTGTTACCTATTTTCTCTAATTTCTCTAACATCTTGTAGCACATTTCGAAAAGCACCTAGAAATAACATTTTATGATATCATATTTACTGATGTGTACCAGTAATACATAACAATATTAGGATACATATTTCAAATTTTCTTATCACAGTATAGCATCACACCCTATTTTCAGATTAATAGATCAGACCCAAACACAAATACAAATATGTGATGGACAAAAACTGAGCACATAAACAATTCTTTATAATCCTCAGATACTACATTTTATACTTAAAATGGGGAATTCTCATTTTCTTACCTAAATGCACTGATTTAGGGAACTCCACATGACCACTCCTGCCATATTTGTTAACACAGCAGATACGGAAGCGATAGTCACCCTCACATGGCACACTGTCACACAGGATCTCAGCCAAGGTGCCAGTCTCTGTGGTGAAGCAGCAAACCCACTCCTGTGAGCCCATCTCCTGGAATTCTACTTTGTACATGGACTTGGTGGAATTATGCTGGTTTGGAGAATGTGACCATGACAAAACAACACCATTTTGGCAGTCTGCATTCATCTGGATTCCAACAGGACAATTGGGTGGACAGTGTCTTATGGCTGAAAAAAAAAGAATTAATGAAACAAGATAAACAGCTGCATTTCCATCACTGTTTCTACTCCTCTGCATTTTCCTCACCCCCTCCCCCAGCAACTGTCACACAAACCTGCAATCCTAACTTTCTACCCCAACCCCCAGGGGGTGCCGCCCACCCACTGAGCCACCAGTCATCAGTGTCCTAGCATGTACAGAACACAGGCTTTCCAATCGCTGGTGTGCTAGCAATTGATGTGAAGTTTCCCCAGTCATTGTCCATTAATATCACCTGGCAAAATTCCAGCCCCTCCAGTCCTTGTAGGTCATCACTACACTGCCAAACCACATCAAAGTTCCTCATCCCTAAAGTCCCTCAAGCGAGCTAGAGGACCACAGTGTCTGGGGGTCATAAGGGAGCTGTTAGAGGCACTGTGTTGGATGTGGGTGTATGTTTGTTCCCAGATCCAGACAAAAAAGGGGGCAGTGTGGGTATGGGGGAGGCTGTCAGGAGGAATGGACCTGCCAGGAACATGGGCAGGGGGGCTACATTGTAAGTGGTGTGGGGGGGATTTCTTCTCACACCAGCGAACGTCTTCTCCACAGTGACATAAGAGTGGGTTACAAAACACAACTGCATTCCCATCGCTGGTGTGCTAGTGATATATGAGAAGTTCCTCCAATCATTGTCCATTAATATAACCCTGCAAAATCCCAGCCCCCCAGTCCCTGTAGGTCACAAACACTACATTACACTTATAACATTCTGCTTAATGCACAGGCAAATGACACTGTGAATGTTGACAGTCCTGTACATAGTGTTTCTTGGTATGTGTGATGTCCTTTGAGACATAAGAGGCTGTATAATTCAACTCTTAGTCAGTCAGTCAATCATTAAATTAGTCATTTAAGTATTGACAATAAATGATCATTTGGAATGGATGTGTTTTCCATGTTTACAGAAATGTACTAGTGTAACCCAACCAAATAATTGATGTTGTGAGTATAATAATTGATGATGTGTGTATATTATTTCCCTTGCCTAGCGTGTAAAACGTTCAGACGTGCATTATTTGTGTGGGCGTGTGTGTGTGCCGGACGAAAATAAGTAATGAAGCACGACGGTGAAGACATCACACGTGCGCCAGCTCGTTGAAGAGAGATGTGAGCCGTAGGTGTGGCTATCACTTAATCCGATCCATCTTCGTGGATATTTTTTAAAATGGGTATCTGAACTGTTTTATTGCATTAGGTAAGTCACAATCGTTCTTTATTTTCATAAATATTGTTTAAGTATTTTGTTTGTTCATATAAGGAAATGTGGATGGCTAATGCCGTTCGTTATTTGGGTATAAAGTACGCAACACGACGTGTAAATTGTATGTGAATACAATGTTAATGTTAATGTTAATATGTATATGTAAATTGTTTTTTGTCGAATTAATATACAGTAATATACAGTAAACCTGTTTGCACACTTATGTTATGGAGATAATGTTGTAAGTTCAACAGTTATTACTGTTACATGCATTTCGAGGATGGGTGTTGACGTCACTACGCGCCAGCTCGTTGAAGAGAGATGTGAGCCGCAGGTGTGGCTATCACTTAATCTGATCCATCTTCGCGAATATTTTTCTAAATGGATGTCTGTTTAATTGCATTAGCAATTGGACTTTACAAGCTAATTGTGGACGGACTGTCTCAGCATTCTGTGATCGTTTTGGCTTCGCGCAGTGAGGGAGAGCCGCGCTGAATTTCACTACGGATAAATTTCGTCATCACTCAGCCTCAAGGAACAGAAAGTTTCAAGTTTCATAATGAATTCTTGCAAAGATTCAGTAGGAAATCACACATTCACACTGACTGAACTGAGACAAACAGTCCTATTCAATTCGTACTCCCGTATATACACATACGTATGGGTGTTGACTAATTTTTTTTGTTGTTCTTGATAATTGATTGCTTTGTGTTCAATTGGTAAATTGTAAACAGCAAGGAACAATTTCCTATGGTAGTATGCAAAGGGTTTAATTACAGATTACCCTGCTGATTGAAATGAAAAGGAAGGAGAAGTAATGCATTTGGTGAATGCAGTTTGTACATGTTCCTTTCTGTTCTTTCAGTTAGTTCTGTAGTCGAACAAAGTTCATTCAAGTACAGACACACATATTAAGATTATTAAGTAATTAAATAATTATTTTATTATTCAGTATTCAATTAATTATTTTATTATTTTTGTTTTCATGGTGTGAGACCCCGAATCCGAGACTCCAAATACTATTTTTTATACGTATTTTGGTGAGCTCATACCCAAGGAGACATTTTTCTTCCTTTTCCTTTGATATTAATCTGATGAACGGGTTACACTAGCACATGACAAATCAAATTAGAATGTAGTGGGAGAACCAGTATGTTATTATTATTTAATTTGAAGGGTTAGATCTTTATTTCTTAAACATCAGTAAGTCAATCATTCCTGCTGTCTACACTGCTGTGATGTTTAGCATTAGTTTATATCTATAAATATCTACTTTTAAAGAAGATATGTATGTGTGATTTTTCAATATATTAAGAAGTCCATATTTTGGGGGCTTTGGGGAAAAACTACTATCAAATTCAGTCTTGATCATATGATTTTTTATGATATCTTATGATGGAATAATTTCTTGCCTTTTATGCGTAGCTTGCAGCTTGTGCTAGATCTGCCTGCCATGCAAGTAACTGTGCCAGAGTCTTGGAAAGATGTATTTACAAAGACCAGGATGTTTGTTTTCCCAAAGGATTTGATAATGGTCTGATGTGTTTCCTGTAACTGCATGCCATCTTTAAACCAGTACACTTCCATGTCCTCCCCATCGACCTCAACACAGAAAGCTGCATTTTCACCTTCCAGCACATCCATTCTGTGAGGAAGCTTCTTTACAATTCGACCTGGAATAGCAAATAATTGGTATCACTGATCATCTATGCATTACTTGTCCACTTAATGTGTGTTTCCAATAAAATACAGTAAAAAAACAAACCTAAATTCATATTTATGACTAGGTCTGCATGCAGATTACCACCATTCATGACATAATCTCCAGTTACCTTTTACGTTTAATTCTGCAATGCTTTTCCCACCATCAGGCATTTCACATACATAGACTCCATCATCATCTGCCCCTACATCTTTTATAGTAAGACGTCGTCTTGTTCCATTCTGTTCCATGCTATATTTACTCCCTGGCTGAAGTCTGTGGTCCTCTAGGTACCACACGGTGGGGATAGACTCTTCTGGAACCTCACACTCCAGAATGGCAACATCATTTTCCCTCACTTCCATGTCATGCAGAGCCCGTTTGAACTGCACTGGGGGCCCTGCCAAAACAAAAAAAATATCTGAACTTTTCATGGTCATCAGTGATAAGGACATTAGAAATCCAATAAGAGCTACAATGTGTTAAAAATGTGATGAATCCTTGATGTGACATGAATTACAAACCGATCAACCATAACATTAAAACCACTGGCAGGTGAAGTGAATAACATAGATTATCTTTGTTACAGTGAACCTATCAAGGGCTGGGAATAATGGGAATGTGTAAGGATCTGAGTAACTTTGATAAAGGCCAGATTGCGATGGCAAGACAGGTCAGTGTATCTCCAAAATGGCAGGCTTTGTGGGGTGTTCCTGGTATGCAGTGGTTAGTACCTACCAAAAGTGGTCGAAAGAAGGACAACCAATGAACCAACAACAGGGTCATGGGAGCCCAAGGCTCATTGATACGCATGGGGAGCAAAGGCTAGCTCATCTGGTCTAATTCCACAGAAGAGCTACTGTAGCACAAATTATAGAAAAAGTCAATGTTGGTTATGATTGAAAGGTGTCAGAACACACAGTGCATTGCAGCTTGCAGTGTATGGTGCTGTGTAGCTACAGACCAGTCAGACTGCTCATGCTGAGTCCTGTCCACTGCTGAAAGCGCCTACAATGGGCACGTGAGCATCAGACCTGGACTTCTTTTAT
Source organism: Pangasius macronema (assembly GCA_037577455.1). NCBI lineage: Eukaryota > Metazoa > Chordata > Actinopteri > Siluriformes > Pangasiidae > Pangasius > Pangasius macronema. The sequence continues at coordinate 3,930,219 of CM074946.1, forward strand.
CATATGGACGACCCAGTACATGTGCATTGCTGGGGCAGTTGTGGCCTAATGGTTTGAGAGTCGGACTTGTAACCCAAAGGTGAACCTGAAGGTCGTGGGTTCGAGTCTCAGGTCCAGCAGGGATTGTAGGTGGGGGGAGTGAATGACCAGCGCNGGGTGTGTGTTCACTACTGTGTGTGTGCACTTGGATGGGTTAAATGCAGAGCACAAATTCCGAGTATGGGTAACTATACTTGGCCACAAAGTCACTTCACTTCACTTCACTTTATGTCAACACTATTCCCTAATGGCAGTGGCCTCTTTCAGCAGGATAATGCACTGAAAAAAATGTTCTGGAATGGTTTGAGGAACATGACAAAAAGTTCAAGGTGTTGACTTGGCCTTCAGATTCCCCAGATCTCAATTTGATCGAGCATCTGTGGGATGTGCTGGACAAGCAAGTTCGATCCATGGAGGCCCCTCCTCTCAACTTACAGGACTTAAAGGATCTGCTGCTAACATCTTGAGTCCATGCCTTGACAGGTCAGTGCTGGTTTGGCAACACAAGCGGAACCTACACAATATTAGGCAGGTGTTTTTTAAGATTATGGCTGATTATGTTATATTTTTTTATTAATTTATTAATACTGTAATTTACATATCTGGATTTTCGGTGCATGTCAGAAGAAATGTCCACCTAAAAGAGAACACAGAGAGTCCATCCCTCAAACCAAGCACCATTATGTGGAGTTAACATTATTTAGCTAAGATGTGAATTTTATCTGTCTAATCTTCTCAGATTAAAAATGGACATTAAAGGGAATTGAAAACGATTTAGCAAACTAAATGAATCCCACTTTAATTCCTTTCTTATTTTTTGAACACCACCACTATAGCTGTAATTTACTAGAAAACAGCATTGACTATATGAATTAGAGCTTAGCAGCAGGTAATGATACTGTGGCAGCTCACTTGAGCAGCTTCATCTAAACAGTGGGTTTTTTCAGTATATCGTCTGTATTCATTTAAAGAGAAGCGCATTATTGAATAAAAGGAGGTGTAGGAAAGATTTTTACTCACCTTAAAAATGATCTGCACTTTATTCACGTAGAAATATGTATGTCCTTTGAGTGAATATTTTTAGCAGGATCTTAACTTAATGGTTGCACAGACTTTTCACCGGTCAATTCAACTGGGCCCTTGCCACTTTGTGAGTAATTTAGAGCTCAATATGGGTAGTTAAATGAATACCTTATCTCCCAGTGCAAATTCCCGTTACTGTATGAAATTTCGTTTTTGCTGTTAGAAGGTCCCTCCTCCCAGTTTTCTGTAATGATGTCTAAGATGCCACAAGGCTTGTGCCCATACAATAATTCAAATGGGTAAAACGCCGAGGAGCTCTTGTACTGCAAATAATGGGTTCAAGCTACTTCTCTCTATTCTGAGCATCATTGTTAAAGAATTTACAAATCATATTCTGATTAAACCATTCGACCAGCCTATCCATTTATGGATGGTAAACACTGTTGTGAATTGATTTAATCATACAGATTGGAAAGAGTGTGTGACAAAGATCTCTTTGGGGATTCTGACTTGGGAGATAACATGGAAAAGTGCCTCTGCTACGTCCTCCTGCATCCTGAGCTGTTGAGAAGAGCCACAGCTTCCGGGTATCTCATTGCGTAGTCCACTAGAACTAACATAAAACGATGCCTTTATGCAGCCTGTTCTAATGGCCCAATGAGGTCCAAGCCAATTCTTTTGAGGAGGACCTTGATTAAGTGAAGAGGGCGTAATGGCGCGTAATGGCGCGTAATGGCGTGTAATGGCGCGTAATGGCGTAATGGCGCCTGCTAACATCACCACGTTACTGCATGCAACCTTGGGGTAAGCATGAACAATCAACTGTCCTTCTCCTGTAACACACTCATGTCAATTTCTCCTCTATAACATCAGAAGAATTCGTCCATTTCTTTCCACACAGGCCACACAGGTGCTTGTTCAGTCCCTTGTCATTTCAAGACTGGACTACTGCAACTCACTCCTGGCAGGTCTGCCTCTGAGCGCCATTCATCCTCTGCAACTGATTCAAAATGCAGCTGCACGATTGGTTTTCAATCTTCCTAAATTCTCCCACACCACCCCATTGCTGCACTCCCTCCACTGGCTTCCTGTAGATTTAAAACACTGATGCTTGCCTACAAAGCCAAAAACGGACCAGCACCCACTTATCTCAAAGCTCTTATCACACCTCGTGTGACTCCATGCTTCCTCCGGTCCTCTAGCACTGCTCTCTAGCACTGCCCTCTAGCACTGATCCCACCATCTCTCAGGGTACAAGGAAGACATGCATCGAGACTCTTCTCTGTTCTGGAACCAAGGTGGTGGAATGAACTTCCCCTAGATGTCCGAACAGCAGAGTCACTGGCAGTCTTCAAACGACATCTAAAGACTCTTCATAAAGTATTTAAGTTAGCACTTGCATGCACACACACATACACACACACACACACACACACACAAAAAAAATAAATAAAAATAAACAGAGTTTTGGACTGATGGTATTCCTAGTTTGTGACCTAGTGACCCAATAGCAGAAAGTATTTTTGATAGACTTCAAAGCACTATTGTAAGTCGCTCTGGATAAGGGCGTCTGCCAAATGCCATAAATGTAAAATGTAAATGTAAAACCACTCACTCATTCAACATTGATTGCCAATTTACTGGATCCAGTCTTCTATTGCTGTTAGTAAACATAAAGCTTACACTAGTACCTCTGATGTAATTTGTAATTGTCTGATGACAACTCTGATGTAATTTGTGTTCAGCACAACATAGATAAGGCACTACAATTAGCAAATATCCCACTCCATACTTTCCATTTGAACACATTTAATTTCTATTTTGTTGGATTTCATTGAATTGACCCTGTCAGAGTTATCAATGTCTACCTGTGATTGATATGTTCAAATACCCAGAATGTTTCCCATGTAGGAAATAGGATGCACAAGCCATAACAAAGAGTTTGCTCAATGAATTGCTTCCTCAATTTGGTGTCCCAGCGAAAATTTCATCAGACTAGGACATTTGTGAACAAATTGATTCAGCATCTTTCAAGTACATTAGGCATTCATCTGAAAACACATTGTACCTATCACCCTCAATCTGCAGGGCAGTGGAATGTGTAAATCAGACCATTAAGCAAAATTGTCAAAGGTAATGACAGATACAGGTCTAAACAGGGTGCTAGCATTGCCAATTGTCCTTATGTATGTCAGGGGCAGGCAAAATCACCAAACAGGATTAAGCCCAATGGAAGTACTCTGTGGTTTTCCATTTCAGATTCCTAAGCTTTCTTCTTATAGGCATGGTGAAGGGTCTCTGCAGCAAAAACATCTGTAAAGATGCAAAGCTCTGTAGTCTATACATTCACAGGTCAAGGCAGCATTGCTAGCAGGTGCTATGATTTCTCTACACTCCCGAAAGTTTGGTGACTGAGGAGTGGTCAAGAGTCATCGCAGAAAGGCATGGCATAAGCCAAGGTGGGACGGACCCTGGCAAGTGATGTTGACAAACCTTCTGCTGTTCAAGTAACTGAAAGAGACATGGATTCATGCCTCACACTGCAGGAAGGTTTATCCATCTTGTGTAACCAATAAGAACAGGTTAAAGCCCAAGAGGGTTCCTGCACCAAGGGGAACCAATGAGAGAGTAAAGAGCAAAAGCATCTCCACACCAAGGGGGACCAATGCTGTAGCAAAAAAAATAGAGTTTGTCTACCTAATTTTCACTGAATATCTATTTTATTATTTTTCTTGCTCATTTGTTTGATGTTTCTAAGAATTGCAAAAGTGAACATTGTAATCATAGCAGGAGAAAGAATAAGTTAACCAATCATGATGCAGTAGTATGCTCTGGCCCCATCCCAAAGAGGCATGGCGATGTAGCTTACAGCAGGTTATGGTCACTGAACTGCTGGATGTCCAGGTGGTGCTCCAAAAACAATGTGGGCTTTATAGATAATTGGATAATTTTTGAGGTCAAGGCTGGCCTGTTAGGGCAGGATGGCATCCATCCTGATCAGGAAGGTGCTGCTCTCATTTCTTGCAGCAACTCTTTTGAATCTAAAAGAAATCTTTTGAACTAGTAGTTATCAAACCCCTGATTTAAAAAAAAAAACTAACCTCAACCTCTGTTAATTGTCTAACTATAGGTCAATATCAAACTTCCCCTTTGTCTCCAAGATCCTAGAAAAGGTTGTATCACAGCAGTTATGCTCATACCTACAGATGTGGCCTTTAAGAATGTGTGTTTTTTCTGCTGCTTGTTGTAAAATGGTTATGAAAGAGGTTTGCAGATCCACTGTCCAAGGACAAGCAGATCAAGGACCTCAGTACAAGAAACAGTACCGTTTGGCTGGGGAAAAAGAGGATCTGCTTTATACACTATATGTCCTGGCAGAGCTGTATCTGCTAGCAAGCCATGTTTATTCAAATGAAACATGAGCCCGCAGCTTGCGCATGATCCTGCTGGATACCGGAAGAAATTGCAGGATCTCTTTTCCTTTGACGCACATTCTCAATGGCCACATCTGTACATAGGAATAACATTCATTTAATGTATCAGTCAGGATTTGGACCCATCATAGCACAGAGACAGCAATGGTTAAAGTGGCAAATGACCTACCCTGGTCAGGGTTGTGTCTCCTTGCTTGTGTTGCGTGATCTTAATGCAGCTTCTGACACCATCCATCATACTAATCTCCTTCATAGATTAGAAAATGATGTTGGAGTTAAGGGAATGGCCCTCTCCTGGCTCAGGTCTTATCATTATCAGTTTGTAGATATAAATGGTGACTACTCTACGCATACTAAGGTAAAGTTTGGTGTTCCACAAGGTTTGTTGTCAAATTGAATAGTGACAGCTGCAGCAGGGGGGCAGAGCTTTTTCTTATAAAGCCCCACAGTTATGGAACAGCCTTTCAATTATTGTTCAGGACTCAGACATAGTCTCAGTGTTTAAGTCTAGGCTGAAAAATATTTGTTTAGACAAGCCTTTTGTGATTTTTTTTCTCAGGTAAAGAAACAGAACTGGAGAGTTCATGGGAAGATGTTTGGATGTTGTCACCCCCTCACCCTCACACATCACTCAGGTTTGTTGACAGTGTAGTGGCTGGCTGCTTTATGTCCCAGGGCTCCCTCATGTCTGTGTTACTTTCTGGCTCTCCCTTTTAGCTATTCTGTCATAGTGAGTCTTGCCAGAGTCCCTCCTTGCACTGTGAGCACAATGTGCATTGTCCTTAGCCATTACATGACAATAAGCATACCTAATAATCTGTGTTTCTCTCTCTCTCTCTCTCTCTCTCTCTCTCTCTCTCTCTCTCTCTCTCTGTGTGTGTGTGCATGTGCTGAGTGAGTGGGCGGAGCGTTGTGTGTGAGCGTGAGCGTTTGGCATGTGTGCCAGGTGCAAGTGTTCTTTTTTTTCTATCTTTCAACCTTTTTTGTTTATTTCTTTGGGTGGTTTTCATTTATCTGTTTTGTGAGATTAGTTGGGGAGTGTACGGAGGTACTAAACCAGGGCGTCTGCTCCTGGGTTTGTACTGGGAGCATGGCTGCCTCAGGTAACAGGAGTTTAGATTTCCTGACGCGGCATCATGTAAGTGTAGAAGCATGCAGCCTGGCTGTAGGGGAAGTGGTTGGGCCAGAGAATATTCTGTCCATATCCAAGTGTTTGACATAATTGGGTGGATACTCCCTGGCATACTGTTCTCCAGATGAAGGAAACCAGAATGGAGAGCTCTATATAAGTCACCATTAACCAAGAAAGTTGGGGATTTACAGTGGAGAATCTTACATGGTGCAGTTGCAGTCAATTCTTTTATTTCGGTTTTAAATCCTGGTGTTGATTATGATTGCCCATTTTGTTATCAGAGAGAAACTGAGAAAATTTTGTTCCATGAATTTATGCAATGTGCAAGGCTAAAGCCTTTGTTTTCTGTTTTACAGAATTTATTTGGTTGTTTTGGGGAAACCTTTTCTGTTGGAATTTTTATTTGTGGTTTTAAATATGTTCGGAGACACATAAATGTCAACTTTTGAACTTTTTGCTAGGCCAAGCTAAAATTGCAGTTTACAATACTAGAAAATGCAAAATTGAACAAAACATGCGTTGGAATTTAGAGGTAGTGTTTTTAATTCAGTGAAATCAAGAATTTTAATTGATTTTTGATACTTTAAAGCCATGAATGATCTTGTTTCTTTTGATTTGATTTGGTGCTATAAAGGTACTCTGTGTGAAGTTATTGAAGACAACCTGCTTTTTGCAACCTTTTTAAGATAATTGCTTTTTACTTGTAAATAATGTGTTGATTGACTGGGAAATGTTTCAAATTTTGTAATAAAGGGTCTTTGAAATTAAAATTCTGTCTCTCTCTCTCTCTCTCTCTCTCTCTCTCTCTCTCTCTCTGTGTGTGTCAAGCTACACAAACTACTCCTCAGATACCAGTGGTCCTGACCACTTCTGTTCTCCAGACCTGCCTGATTCAGCCCTGATTGATGCCCTACTTCTGGTTGGAGTTCTCATCTGGAAACCACTCACTGCTGCTGAGGATAGCCCTGTATGGACAGCCTAAAGAGACATGAGATTACTGTCGATTGTACCACTTAGAAACCATGACATGGCATTAGGACTGCAATTGCCACAAACAGTTTTGTACTCACTTCTCCATCAGTGAACAGTTGGATAACTTTTTTTTCTGGTTACACAACTGCAAATTTTACCATGTAGTACACAGTTATAGAGAGGAATTTTTTTATAGTTGCACTATCCCTTGTCACAAGATGAGGATGGGTTCTTTTTTGAGTTTGGTTCGTCCTCATATCATCACAAGGAGATTTTCCTTGCCACCATCTCCTCTGGCTTGCTTTTTAAGGATAAACTTATAAATGTAAATTTAAAATTTATATCCTAAATTTATATTTTCTGTAAAGCTGTTTTGTGACAATGTCTAATGTTAAAAGCAATATACAAATAAAATTTAATTGAACTGAATATATCCAAAAGAGGGAATATGGTAAATGATTTAATTTCATATCTTTATTAAAATGTTGATCATTTATTTATTAGTTATTGCTTTATTATCATTAGTTAGTCGTTCACTATTTACATTTACATTTAGATTTATGCCATTTGGCAGATGCCCTTATCCAGAACGAGATACAGAAGTGCTTTGAAGTCTATCAATAAATACAACCTAGATACTAGTTCACTGACTAAGAATACTATCAGTTTAAAAAACTCAAGCAAGATCTATTTATTATTACAGATTTATTTATTGTTGTTTTAAAATAATTTGCTAATTTAAGAACTTCATGATAGTGGACTTTGCTAAGAGGATGGACATGGCTGTGGTTAACACTTATTTTCAGAAGAGGGAGAAGCATAGAGTGACT
>CM074946.1:3951536-3967011 GCA_037577455.1 Pangasius macronema
ATGATTCCATAATTTTTTCCTCAACACTGAGTGATTCCATACTTTTTTCCTCTACTTGATTTGGAAAATGACATGCCATTAATAAAAAACAATGTCACTGAATTTTTTTGCTGCATGTTTCACAAAGCCAGAATATTAAGCTATTGAACAAAAACCTTTTTTGTGTCATATCTGTGATTTGTTTGTTTGCTATAAAGTAAAGAGGCTGGGTAAACATCCTCTAAGTGTGGTAATTCCATAATTTTTGCCACGGGTTGTACTCCATGGCGTGTTGAACATGCATAGTAGGGAGGATTCCGTGTCAAGTTTGACTTGCCAGTAGCCATGCTTTTCATCAAATATGGAGAAAATTTTCTTTCCAGCAAGCTTGCACAGGACATCGTCAGTTGTTGGAATAGAGAAGTATTGACAAAGAACAGCTTTATTTAGGTCATGAGGGTCCAGGCACACTCGTAATGACCCATTCTTTTTTCAGTGACAACAAGGCTGTTGTCCCAAGGAGTGGGCTGGGTGAATGGCACTATAATGTCTGCTTGCAACAGCTGATCCAGTGTGTCCTTCAGTTTGCCCAGCACCCCGAAGGGACTTTTTCTGCAGCCATTTATGACCGGGATTGCTTTTGGATCAACATGAATATGATGTTCACCCGGAAACTGACAGAGCCCTTCAAAAATTGTTGGAAGTTGTGCTATCAGCTCCTCTTTGGAGGTAGAATGCTTGATTACAACAGTCTCAACTCTTTTCAGCATTGTATCCGTTCACATGCTTCCTTACCAAGTATTGGAATGGACGAGTGTCTGGTGATGTAAAAGGGTAAGCAAACTTGCACTTTGGGTGTGACACACTGAAGGTTGGCCACATCTTCTGGCTTTAATTTAGTTCCACCATATGCCACCAGCATAGTTGAAGTTGGTTGCAACAACGCTGTTTTGTGCAGAGATTGATAAATGTCGAGAGGTATAATATTGGCTTCACTGTCACATTTCCAATGTCTACATCAGTGTACCATGCTTGCTGTACAGAGCTCTGGGTCTCTTTTAATTTGGCTGCCCCAAACAATAATGAATCAACAGTGACATTTCTATTGTGTTTAGGCTTTGTGTCTTTTTGTTCAGACATGCACACTGAGGCAAAGTGAATACGTTTTCCACAGGCATGACATGTTGCACCAAAGGCTGTACACTGTTGTGGATGAAGGAATCTGTTTTCTGCTGTTGAGATGTTCTTTCATATCTCTTGTGCTGTTTTGCATCTTTTGTCTTCTTTTTAATGGCATGAACAGTTTTACTCTCCTATCCCATTGTTTGAGTCTGTGTTTTTGGTGCCTCTGCTGCCCACTGTTTTTTCAAGGGTCAGGTTCTTTTCTCTTAAGGGCCTCTCCTTTAAACGCTGATCACTGATACTGAACACAATCTTGTCTCTTATCATGTCAGATTCCGTTGACTCATATTCACAGTCCTTACTCTTTTGTTTTAGTTCTGTGATGTACTTATCGATGGTAATCGAATCTGGCATGGAGTAGGCCCAGAACTGGTGCCTTTCGAAAACAACATTCTTTGTCAGTAAGCAATACTTCTCCAATGCAGTTACTATATTTCGCATTGTTTCATTCTCCCCATCTGGTTCAATAGACAGTGAATTGTATACTTCTAAGGCCTCCTCTCCAAAAGCATGAAGGAGAATAGCGATTTTTACCTTTTCACTTTATAAGTCTGATTCTGTAGCAGTCATATAAATGTTGAACCGCTGTATCCATCTTCTCCACTTTTCACCTGTATTCCCCAACAGGAATAATGGAGGTGGTAATCTGAACTGATCCATGTTTATTTTTCACTATGGCAGACTCACTTCAGTCAGGATGTGCTCACTTTCTTTGTTGAGTCTCAGTGCTGTCAATTGCAGGCTCGAGCTAGTAAAACGACTCTCTTCTGACACCATGTAGTGTTTCTTCTCGTGCAGTGTACCAAATAGACTACATACACGGAGAGTTATAACTCAGAACCACATGTTTATTACAGAGCATAAGCAGCTGCTGCTGCTGCTAACCCGATTGTGCATGTCTCAGTCTAACTCATCTGACTTAAGACATATTTTTATTCTTTTTCTTTTCTGGGATTTTAACCTGTTGTGTACTGTTGTCATTGTTGTTGATATTATGGTTTTATTATTATTGTTGTTGTTGTTGTTTTTTTATTTTATTTTAGAATTTGTTGTATTGGTTTTGTTCAGCACTTTGGTCAGTGTAATGACGAATTTAAATGTGCTTTATAAATAAAACTTACTTACTTTACTTACTTAGTATCTGACCTGGTAACCCCCTGCAGTCAATATGCAATTACATCATAAATGCATATAACACTACACCACACCGGGGTGGATAAAACGCCAGCCCTGTTAATGGCTTGCTTTTATTGGGTTCCCTAAAGAAATCCTGACTGACCATGGCACATCATTTGTCATGTACACTACGAACATTATGAATTATTGGGGATTAAACTGAAAAAGATAGCCGGAATTGGACTAAATGGAATAAACACCAAAAAAGAAGGGTTATAGGTTTTTGATGTACTGTATGTGGTGAATTGTCTTGTTGTGATTTATAAAAAAATTGGGTTTTGTAGATTATTTGGGCATTCACCTGCAGGCAGTCTTGTGAGAGAACTCTACTGTGGATCTTTTGCTGGGTGTAAAAGGTCTAACCCATTTAAATTTGCTTTTGACTTGAGGCTCTATGCATTGCACCGTATAGTAGACACTGTGTAGAATGTCCGTTTGGGGACAGTCTGCATAGTTTTCTTAAGTGCTTGGTTCTGTGATATGAATTGGTCATGGAGGAGTGAAAGAGAGTAAGTGTGAGAGTGTGCATGCTGTGCATGTGCTATACAATATATACAATTGCATTTTTGTCTCAGAGATATCTTGTGGTTAAGTGTGTGTGCTTATTGGATAAGGGTTAACTTTAAATCAGATATTCCTTGAGGTGGTTTTATATGATTCTTAGACATATAAACATTGTCCTGTGAGCAGGTTATGTATGCAATGGGGCCTTAGTTCAGAGCACTGTGTACCTATCTGTTTAATTTAATAAACAATAGAAGGACAGACATTTAGTAAGACTGTAGTGGCTTGAAATACAGACTGCTCTCATATTTCCATAAATAGGCTTAGACAATAGAGATCCAGTATGGCAACTACCCCTCTTGAGTGGTTAGTGAACAAACACCCTATCTTTAAAGAACTCATAGTAAAAGTGGGAAAAGAGAACCAGAGGCATGAACACAAACTGGCCAACTGAGGAATGTGTCCTTGTCCATGGAGATGGAAAAGGTAATCAAAAATAATAAATAAAAGATAACAGCAAGAAGAGGGAAACTAAGAAAGAGATAGAAAAAGATGTTTTGTCACGTTTCAAACCGAGAAAGATGTTGAGAAATAATGATAGACAATCAGAGGAGAAGTATACAAGAAAGAGAGTGGGGACTGTCATTGTCATAGAGAAAGAAAGGAAAAGCCTTTAACTGGCATTTAACTAAGAGAAGAAATGGTGGGGGAACAGAAGTTAGATAGCACATTGTGGGTAGGAGAGGATGGAGATGAGGAAAGGCTGAGGCAAAGTATAGGTGAAAAAATACATGAGGAGATAGATAAACTAGAAGGGAAGTTAAAAGAGACAGAAGAGCATATTAGACAGCAGAAAAAAATCAGACAAGCAGCAGTTAGTGGTGAATACCCAAAAAAAAGGAGCAAAAGGGAGTATTAGGTGAACAGTTGGAGGAAATGGAAGAGGAAGAGACAACCCTGTTAAGAACAAGGGTTGGAGAAGAGAGGTGTCTAAGCATGACAGAGCAGCTCAGACAGCAAAACTTATGGGCCAGGGAATTGCCTATGTTAATAAGATAAGGTCAATATGTGCCCTGGGCAACACAGGATCCTGATAGGCTGGTCTAACATCTCCCCAACATCCACTGCAGATCAAATAAATGGATAAAAAAAATTTGAAGATGAAACCACTGGAAAATTACTTGCTGCAGGAGACATAAAGGCATTATTAGCAAAAATACTGGGAGGAGCTAAGCTGGAAGGGGCATGGGGCTGTAGGCACTCCACAGATGGATGGACCTGCGTTTGTTTCAGGTCGGCCAGAAATGAGTACCCAGTTCCAGTGGACCCTAAAACTCTAAAAGGAAACAGGGAATCCAACCTCTTATGTGCAAAGACAATTGAAAAGGTGGAAAAAGGAAACTGAAAGAGACCCAGAAGGTGATCCCAAAATGACCACATTGTTCAGAAATGCTGTGGTGGAGGCAATGCCTCCTGCAGTAAAAAACAGAAGCCACTTGAAGAAGTGGTTGGTCTGAACTCTAAAACAAAGAGAGAATTCTGTGATCATGTGGCTCATGCAGTAGAACAGCTCCATTGAATGTGTGTCCTGTTCCTGCTGCCCAATCAGCTAAACGCTGCTATGATAAACCACCAGCAATCCCCAATGACAGTCATTATATGACTGTACCCTCAGAGCTGAAACAGACAAACGGGACGAAGCAGACAGGTGACAGTGAATAATATTGATTATCTCATTACAATAGCACCTGTCAAGGTTTGAGATATGTTAGGCAGCAAGTGACTAGTTGGTTCTCGAAGTTGATGTATTGGAAACAGGAAAAATGGGCAAGTGTAAGGATTAGAGAAACTTTGACAATGGCTAAATTGTGATGGCTAGATGACAGAGCATCTTTACAACGGCAGGCCTTGTGGGGTGTTCCAGTGGATAGTGCCTACCAAAAGTAGTCCAAGGAAGGACAACCGGTGAACTAGCAACAGGGTCATGGGCTCCCAAGACTCACTGATGCGCGTGGGGAGTGTAGGCTAGTCCATGTGGTCTGATTCCACAGAAAAGCTAGTGTAGCACAAATTGCTGAAAAGTTAAAGCTGGCTATGATAGAAAGGTGTCAGAACACACAATGCATCGCAGCTTGCTGCATATGGGACTGGGTAGCCACAGACCTGTCACAGTGCCTATGCTGACCTCTGTCCACTGCCAAAAGTGCCTACAATGGACAGGTGAGCATCAGATGGAAGGCTGGGTGTGTGTGCATCATTTACCTTGGGAAGAGATGGCACCAGCATGCACTATGGGAAGAACACAAGCTGGCAGAGGAAGTGTGATGCTCTAGGCAATGTTCTTCTGGGAAAATTTGGGTCCTGGCATTCATATGGATGCTATTTTGACACATACCACCTACCTAAACATTGTTGCAGACCAGGTACACCTCTTCATGGCAACAGTATTCCCTAATGGAAGTGACCTCTTTCAGAAGGATAATGCGCCCTGCCACACTGTAAAAATTGTTCAGGAATGGTTTGAGAAACATGACAAAGAGATCAAGGTGTTGACTTGGCCTCCAAATTCCCCAGATCTCAATTCAATTGAACATCTGTGGGGTTTGCTGGTCATCAAGGCCGATCCATGGAGGCCCCATCTCACAACTTACAGGACTTAAAGGATCTGCTGTTAATGTCTTTGTGCCAGATACCACAGCACTCTAGTGGATTCCATGCCTCAAAAGGTCAGGGCTGTTTTGGCAGCAAAAGGGGGACCAACACAACATTAGGCATAATGGTCATGTTATGGCTGATCAGTGTATATTAGACACCAGGTCTTTTGCTAACTTTCATGCAGTAGTGAAAGTCTTCAATTCAGCTAATTGGGCAGAGCATGGCTGCTCACAATGTTGTGAAATCAACCTCATCCTGGTCTTTTTTAACCACTGTGCCCAAATAGTCTCTAAAACATGAACCCTCAACAAAGTACTCGACATCTACATCAGCAAGAGGTGTTGACTCAAGGTCTGGTCTGAGTTGGGTGAAAGCTAAAGAGTCTGCTACACAGTCATGTGGGCTACCTTCAAAATCTAAAGGAATCACATCAGCTGTATTAGCTGTAGAACAACGTCTGTTACTTACATCAGGATAAGTGAGAAGAGATGAAAGCCTGACTATGTGTCTGAGTCAAAACCAATCTACGTCATTCTCTTCGTTCCACTATTTTATGATGAGTATAAATGATTGCAGGGTAGCCCTTGGTTAATGTGGATGCTTTTTCATAAGCATAGTATATGGCAGCTAGCCCTTGTTGATAACACGGAGGATAGTCCTGTGCTACACTATCCAGTTTAGAGCTATAGTATGCAATGGGCTGTTTCTTTTTGTCACTAAGTGTTTCTTTTAGCCATGCTTTCTCATATTCAGTGTCTAACTGTGTGTCACAGTGCATTGTACAATGAAAGTTTCATTGTACAATGAAAGATTTCAGCCGTTGTGCACCTGGAATCTGTGCCTCTATGTACTTTTGTCATTTTTTAAAACTTAGCATTAAGCACACTTTCTACCTCTCCTATCCAGTATACCTTTGCTTTTGGTTTATTTATTAACATCTGGTTATTAATTCCCCTGTATTCTATATAATGTATATGAAGCCAGGTATTTACAGGAAAAGAAAAAAGCAGCCAAAAGAAGAACCAGAAGAAAATGGAATGAACTCAGAAGGGAAGAACCCTACAAAGTGGTAAGAGATACGCCAACAGTAGTACAAGTAGAAGGTACTACTACTTATTATCATTTAAATCACTGTACCAGAGTTCCTAGAGCAACACCAGAACAGCAAAAAGAAAATAAACAGCAAGAGGGGACTTCAGAGGGACGGAAAACATCTAGTGATAAAATTACGGGTAGAGGAATAAAAGAAAAGCAATTAAGAATAGAACAAAGTAATGAGTGGTATAAGTGGGCTACATACACAGCAAAGGAAACAGGGATGAATAGTTGTACTAGTGCATAGTACTATGCACACCATCACCATTAAGAACACTTATGTAGTACCCAGTAAGTATGACTATAGACAGTGTGCTGAGTTTAATCAACACTTTTGTCACCTGCATGATTTTAAAAGAACATACCGCCCAGCTGAATGCCTAGCAATATTGACTAGTCCAGATTACTTTAGTAGCTACAATTTAACAGGATGGGGACCATGGTGCGAACAATTGGATATAAGTTGGTAATAGATTATACAATTGAATATGAATGCTCTATTAAGTCTAAAGGCAAATATAGCATGGGTGAATTTCAAGGTACTTGTATGGTGATGTGGCACCTGGACAGTGACTCTTTCCAGCGAATAGAGGTCCAGAAGAAGTCTATATTTCATGCAACAGTAACAGAAGATCCCAATTCCTCGAGTGAGTGAAGAAGATGAATGATGAGCTATGCCCTGGGTGTAAGTGCTAGCCTAACCTCTCCCTAATGGGTATCTCTCCACAACATGTAATGTATTTGAGTTGAAGACCTCTCATTGTGCCAGGATATGGCTACTGCATATAAAAGAGACTGTATTTGTAATGTGTGTTGTTTACATCATGATGATAATCAATTATGGAATACTCTACATAACCATGACAACCACAGGCAAGTGCAGGACCTATTGCATTCTCATGCTTCTAAAAACACTGTTTGCTTTTTAGAGAGACGATATCCTTTACTCCTTCCTAGTTAAACAAGGAGGGAGATGTTTGGTCCCGATTCTCCACAGAGAGAAATTCCAGAATTTAGTCACTGATAAAAAGGTGGGCGATCTACTTAGGTCACTGGATATGGATAATTGAAAGTACTGTATTGTGTGATTGCTCTCTTGAAGAAGGTAATGAATGTGACACTTAATAAGTCTCAGAGGGGAGAAATTTATAGAATATTTTAACCACAATATGTTAACCACAAAATGTGTACTCATATTTGATCATGTTTAATCCTCAATGTTATAGATGTATGAAACCGGTCTAGTGCAGAATATATCATTGCACCCAGTATCTTAGTAAAAAGGTTTGCTGATTAGAACTGTATGCATGGAACAGGAAGTGTATGCTGAGAAACCAAAGCCTAAAAATTACCTATATGACCTTACATATGTATGGGAAGCCTGTGTAAAGAGGAAAACAGGAACAAGCTGTAAATTTAAATGAGTAAGGGTCCTTAAACAATAATATAAGCATATGGGGTAACCTTGTGCCTTGTTAAAACCAGGATACACATGCATCAGAGTATGTGTCTTGTTAAAAACAGGATGTGGAATAGTTTTCAGGTAAATGTATAAGAATGCCTTTCTGAAGAGTGGGGCAGCTTTTGTCTGCAGACAACTGCTCAGCTTAGTTCTGGAAAGAATAAAGTCTAATGGCGTCAACACCCAGGCTCTCCAGAGTGATCTTTGATCTGCACTAATAGCCACAACAGAACCTGGCTCAACAACAGCATTCAGCTACATGGGGTAACCACCATCTGAGTGGATGGGGATGCTACAACATCTGGTATGGCCCATGGAGGGGACTTTTTTTAGTTTACATCAACATAGAATGGCACACAAACACTGTATTAGTTTGTAAATGCAGTTCATTGCTGGTGGAATTCAAGTCAAGTGTCAGCCTTACTATCTGCCATGGAAGCTTACACCATCACTGCTGTGTACCATCACTGCTGTGTACATTCCTCACGTTAAAGATGTACTACATGAACTGTATGGGGCCATTAGTGAACTACAATCTGTTCACAATGATGGCTTTCTCATTGTTGCTGGAGATTTCAACCATGCTGAGTTTGCAGGACCGAATACACTGAACTTGGTTTACCCAAACAAATACGACTACTACAAAGCTGCACTCCACCCCCAGCCCAGACTCTCAGACCATGTTTCAGTCTTGTTAACACCAGCTTACACACTGCACCTCAGTGAGCTGAACCAGACACTAAAGAGATCACAGTTTGGCCAGAGTGAGCTACTTCTGCACTCCAGTATTGCTTTGAATGCACAGACTGGAAAGGTCATCTCACTGTTGTAAGTGAATATGCAGAGACAGTGACTGGCTACATTAACAAGTGCATTGATGTTGTCACAGTCACAAATACCATCACCACATGTGCCGACCAGAAGCCATGGTTTACAGCTGAGGTCCACAATCTGCTGAAAACCCAGGATGCTGCATTTAGAGCAGGAGATGAGGCAGTGCTAAGAACGGTGAGAAAGAACTTGTCCCTTTGCATCAGGCTGGCAAAGTGCAATCATGCAAAGTAAATCTCTAGCCACTACAACATCAAAGATGTGCATGTATCCAGGTATCCAGGTCACGGACTACAAGATTCCACCATGTGTCACTGACACTGACACTGATGCCTTCTACCCAGATGCGCTCAGCTCCTTCTATGCATGTTTTGAAGCATTAAACACTGCACCAATGAGGAAATCCCCTCCCTTAGATGACCAGGTGCTCTGCTTGTCCTCAGCACATGTGAGGAAGACAATCCTTGCAAAGATGCAGGACCAGAAAACGTACCAGAACAAGTGCTCAAAGACTGTTCAGATTAGCTGGCTAATGTCCTGATAGACATCTTCAACATCTCCCTGAGCCAAGCAATCATCCCACAGTGTTTTAAGGCTACTACCATCATACTGTACCAGTGCCAAAGAAGTCAACAGTGTCAAGTCTCAATGACTACCACCCCATAGCATGCACACCAATCACCATGAATTGCTTCGAGCAGCTGGTCATGAGTTCTGAAGAATACATACTTCAGAATGAAGTTCAAAGTCTTCAGTTTAGTTTTCAGCACCATCATCCCCAGCAGCTGATTGATAAACTGGACCTACTAGTTTCCAGCACCTTGCTCAGTAACTGGATCCTGGACTTCCTCACTAGGAAACCCAAGTCAGGTTGACCTGTGCTGACCTCCCTCCTGTGCATAAATGGCTCCACAGTCCAGAGCCCCAAGTTCCTTGGTGTTCACATCATGAAAAACCTCAAATGGACAAACAACACCAGCTCCCTGGCCAAAAGAGTCCAGCATCATCTGCCTGAAGAAGGCGAACATCCCTCCACCCATCCTCACAATGTGCTCACAATGAGACCATAGAGAGTGTCCTGACCAGATGCATCACTGTGTGGTTTGGATATCGCAACATCTCTGATCAAAAGACCCTACAGAGGATAATGCGGACAGCTGAACTGTGCATCATCTGTGCACCTCTACCCCCTGTCCAGGACATTTTCCACTAATGCAGTATCTGCAAGGCCCCAAGCATTGTGGACATGCCCTCTCACCCCTTTGAGATTATGCAATCTCAAAGCAAATTGTTAATTGTGTTGGCTTTGCATTGTAAATTGTCAGAAGTTACATAAATAAAAGTTTTGGTTAGCCTACATTGTGTACAAACAGACAGCCATCTTTTATTAATACTGCATAAATCATAATATTAACAATATGTTATTACTTAACTATTACCATTATTATGACTATTGAATATTCATATACAGTATGGTTCAGTTGTCTGTTAATATATATGTCTCATTATTTTATGATGTGCTGAAGATTAGTGCACTTGTTAATTCATCATTGTGAAAGAATTAGTTAAGTATTAATATATTGCTTTTTGGTGGACCTTATATTAATGTGTCGATAGTTGAATACTTGTGGCATATGAAAGCAGTTTATGGTGAAACAAACACCCATTCACACCAAACCTGATTCAATCCAATTTTAAATTATGGAAGACTTTCATCTCCCAGTGTTGTTGTTTCAGCTGCTCCTGCTAGGGGTCACCACAGCAGATCAATGGTCTGCATGTTTGTTTTGGCACAGGTAAACCAAATGCCCTTCCTGACACACCTCTTCTATTTTATCCAGGGACTAGTACACTCTCAGTGGCTGGGTTGGTTCCCTGCCCAGGAATTGAAACCAGGCTTTGGCAGTGAGTGTGCAGGATAGCTACTAGACCACCAGGGACCTTTCACCTCCCACTGTGCACAACATTAATTAAGACTTAATTTAAAATAGATTTAAACTTCAACCTTTAACTATCATAATTCAAATTTTAAGTGTGCAGCAGGTGCAAATAAATCATTACCAGTGGCAGTTGATGTGGAAAACTACTTATCCATCACATCAAAATCATTGCCAATTAGATGGATCAATTAAAACTATGAAATACATTGTCATACATAGCATAGCTACTGCATTTGCATTAAATCCTAAATTAAATTGAATTCTTTCCACATTCGAGGTACAAATCATATTGTTTTATGCTGTATTTTTTTCATTATTTTAATTTAGGATAAGCAAAGTTGGGTATTGTTTCATAGAACAACTCCATTGGATAGAGACCAAAGTATTTTAGAAGATTAAAAACAAAAAGAGTTTCTGCCCCACCTTTTACAGAGAGTTGTACAGCACTTAATGTGTTCCCCAGTGTGTTTGATGCAGCACAGATGTACAGCCCAGTGTCTTGCTGCTTGCAGTAAAGAACTTTCAAAGTATAGTGCCCCTCCCTGTCCTCAAACACTAGGTGACGTCGTCCAGGCACAACTGGTTCCCCATCTTTCTTCCACAGGATCTCAGGTTTGGGTTTACCTGTGACATAGCAACGAAATTTGGCATGTTTGCCTTCTGTGATCATGAACTTCTTGGCTTTAGCCACATTCAGGTGCTTTCCTCTTGAATCATTCTGGTCTGGAGATGAGTGGCCATTGGGGTAGCCATTTCGATGGCTCTTCCCAACTTGCTCAGGCACACTTTCAACCAACAATACAGCTCCAGCCACAGCTTCACCATACTGATTGACTGCTTTGCAGGTGTAGACTCCTCCATCTGGGGCTCGTGTTTGGAAGATCTTCAGGTGGAACCATTCTTCATTTTGTTGGCTGATGCAAAAGTGTGAGCTCTCATAGATCTCATTGAGTTGCTTGCCATCTTTCTCCCACACAACCTCAGATAAGGGATTACCCCACAGCTTGCAGGAGAAGGCAGCATCTTCTCCTTGATCTACTCTCAAGGACAGAGGTTTGAAGAGGAACCTGGGTTTGTTGTCCTGAAAAAGAACTGCTTCCATGTCCGACAAAGGCTGCTTAAGATTTTTTATTTCTTGTTGTGGTGGAATAACCATAATTTGCTGTTGTTCTTGCAGAGGATACATCATCTGAACATTTTGGGGTTCCTCTTCTACTTTAAGAGTAGCAGCTGCATAAGTATCCCCAATGCTGTTCTTAGCTCTGCAGATGTACTGTCCAGCATCTTCCAGAGTGACTTGATAGATGGAGAGGGTGCACACTTTGCCATCCTGGGTAATGCAGTAGCGACCCTCAGGAATAATGGGTTCATTCAGTCTCTCCCACAACACATCAGGTTTTGGCTCTCCACTGATCAGACATTTAAGGACTGCATCTGACCCACTTTTCACCAGAACTGAACATGGGTATCCAACAACACGGGGGGCTCCACCAAATACATCCATGGCTGTTGTTATTTAGTGAAGGCTTGCAATATGAAATTCTCTGAAATTAAGCACTCCTGGCTTTCTTTACTAAATTTCAAACTGTAAAAAAAAAACATAAATTTACATCATTATTATTATAAATGTTTCAACTGATAGCTACATAATGTATGCTCAGTAAAAATACTCAACCAACATTATTTTCATTTTTGATTATTATTTTTAAGGAAACTATAAACATATTCAGATGTTGCACAAAACATTTAAGTACACATTGTTGATGGGCGTCAGTGGGAACACTGGAGTCTCTGAGGTGAAAAAAGTCACCTAATCAACAGAAAATTTGGGAACAAAGGATTTTAATACCATTAAATTCACTATAATTATTAATATATTTCATATTAAATAGGTTATCTATGCAGAAATGAATTACTCACTATAAGCTAGGAAATGCCTTCCCTGTTTCTTCTATTTAACAGCTGGTGTTGTATATTAGAAGACAGTATTTAAAATAGGCTATCCAAATAAAGGTGCGGGTATACCATTTCTGTTTGCAATGACATGGTTATTCTAAATATTACCATTACTCAGAGGTGTAGTCAAGACATAAACACAGAATAATGACTAGATTATTATTGCTAGACTTTATTTAGGGGTACATTTAACCATTTTGCATATGTTCAATCAGATATTGTGTGATTTCATATGATGTGCCAATTTTGTACACATACACACCAAATTAACAAAACAAATGACGGTATGATTTTATAATATGTAATTTTAATTTTAATTTGTTATTGTCATTAAAGATTATATTTTCTTGTTCGTCTTGTGAAAGGTTACTCAAAGAAAGTCATGTTTTCTTTCATGCTCTCTTCAACTAACCATTATTAAAATGTAAATACAGGTTAGAAAATTGTGTATAATAAAGGTAACATTTTCAGTGGAGTTCCACTGAAAATTTCAGTTACATAAAAGAACAGGCTACATTATTGTCTAAATAGTTAGTCACATAAAGAGACAAATCACAGGTAAACTAAACAAAGATAGTAAAAAAAAACATAAGTGGGGAAAATGAATAATTATCCCCAGTATAAGCTTCTATATAACCAGGCTGACCTTTGGTATACAGGTTGATGAAGATAGAAAAGCTGTTGGTGACCATACAACACTGCTAGAAATGCAGCTGACCTTTAATAAATTCCAAAGTAGTGCAATTCCCTCCAGCTTTTCCTGTTACTGTCAAGCTTCCTTTATATGTGGAGATGTGTTTGGCTTATCTGTATTGGATCCACTGAATGTCTGTCTCACCCAGTCCTGAGACCATCTGTGTCGTTGTCAGCCAATGAATGCTTTCACAGCTGCTACTTCACCTTGCTAAAAATACTCACTCCAGCCACCATGCCGACAGGGCAAGATAAGACATCTGTTCAATATGCCACAAAAGTTAAACTTAGACTCACAGATAACTTGAGTACTGTGGTTAAGAATGACTGACATGTGTGCACATGCATGCTCTGTGTATTGGACTATGTGGCACATCCTCTTCTTGGGGGACTAATAATGATGAGATGTGTCAGGAGAAAATGGTGTTTGTTTCAGGCACTAACAGGGCTATACATAGCCTGTCTTGATTGGGGGTGAACTGAAAATATGGGGGCATCTTTTTTCTCACCAATAATGAAAAACTGCAGACTTCCTGCCCATATGTTTTGTTTAAATTTATTTTACTTTTCATTTCTACACAGCCATTCATGAGAATAGTAGTGTTGCTGTAGCTCAGTACTATCCTGTAGACATGTAGATGCATTTATTAATTTGTTTCTTTGTTTGTTTGTCTATATACCTCTAAACCAGGCGTGTCAAATTAAAATTCTCCCTGGCCACATGAGCATTTTTATGAGACCCCTAAGGCCCATAATCTAAGGTTTCAGTTTTTCAACTTATTTAAAATATTCTATCATCTATGCTAGGCTACACAAATAACCATAGCTCTGAAGTACATCGTACATCGGCACTTTTGTACTACTAATAGCACAATTTCCAGTATAACCACTAGATGGCAGTAGCATAATTACTCATAGTGTATATATGTTAACCAATCCAAATACACTCAATTCCTCCTGTCTCAATTATCAACTTCTGAAAAATCATAAATATCCTTCTTCAACTTCATCAGTATTAAGATCTTTATTCTGATCTTAATTAGTTTGGTTTAAAAAGAAATCATTTAAAGAACTTTATCAGCAAGTGTTCTAACAAGATTCATTCAATTCTTGAATGTTTTTTTTAACTACCAAGGAAGGTGTAGACTGCTTTACCCTTGGGTACCAAGTCAAAGGGGTTTATTCTGCCCTTTTTCTTTTCTTGGCCCTATCTATTTCGAAGGCTCAGTCTTTGAGGTTGTATGTTTACCTGCTTTGGGTAACGGCGAAATGGGAAAGGTGTTGAGGTTGTGATTCAATTGCTGGTTTAACAGGGGGTATTGGGCTCACTCTCTGGGCTGGATTTCAGTTTGGATTGGCCTGGCAGCACTTGGCGGTGCTTGTGTTTTGGTGCATAATGGTGGTAGTGGCAAAACAGACATACTGCTCTGCTGAGCCTCAATTTGAGCCTTGATGGCAACATTTTGTGTCACTGGTCAAGAGTCAAGTCAAGTCAAGAAGAGTCTATTGTCATTTCAGCCATATACAAGAACATAGTGAAACAAAACAACGTTTCTCCAGGACCAAGGTGCTACACAAGACAACACAGAACAACACAGAACTACAGGGACTACATAAATTAAACATAAAGTGCACAAGTGCAAACATGTGCAGACGCACAAGACAGAACAAGACAGTCTGTTGTAAATACTCCCCAAGATGTCTCACAGAATGACGAGCACTGAATTTCTGCACTGTAGCTTCAATATTGCTGTCCAGGCAGGGCCACTACATGTGGCTCATGGCCAATGACTTCATGAGAAAAATACCTGGATGTCATATGTGCAACTCTCTCAGTAGTTTTTCTGGGTGTGCTGTGGTTACAATTGCACTCATTCCCCACAGAACACATCCTTGCTTTATGGGGCCATGATCTCTGCTTCGACAAATCTAGCCATGGGGGTCACAGTCCAGTGACTTCTGTGCTGGTCCCAAGCCCGGATAAATAGAGAGGGTTGCATCA
>CM074946.1:3995835-4011499 GCA_037577455.1 Pangasius macronema
TCCATTGTGGTGGTGTATAGAGCCAAAAATGTTAGAATTGTGTCGATGTCCCAATATTTATGGACCTGACTGTATCTCACAGGAGGCGATTCTAGCCATAGACTCATGGATTCCAGCTCTGTCTTCATCCAGATAAACTGATGGGAACAGTTCCACTGGTAGACACCATGATCGTAGCCAGGAGGTTGTGGAGGAGGGCATCTTAGAAAGGGCTGATGTACCTGAATGTGATTGAAATAAAAAGACAAAAGAATAAAGATTTTCTAATTACAGATACAGACATGGACTACGATCATCACTCTTACCCGGTAACAAAGCCACAAATTAATCATTCTTACTTACTTTAGGATTATTCCCCAAAAACGTCTCTCCTGTCTGAGATGTCACCTCCTCTCTGACAGCCCATAATCAGAGCATTTTGTCTGACAAGCTCCTCTTTCGCTGGTGCCGACTTGTTCTGCAGAGATGGGTTATTTTTGATCAGCCTGGCCTCCTCAGTTGGCTCCTGAAGGAGCTCTCCCAGTGGCCCCTTACGGAACACTACCTTAACTGTTCCTGGAAAAAACACATATGATGTCCTGTAAGACAGAAAAAGCAGTATTTATTTAATGTTAGTATGTCTATTTTAAAAGAAAACATTAGAATAACCAAATTCAATGTGTTTTCTGGAATGCAACTGTACACTGTGTGTTAGAGCAAACACTCCAACAGGGCTGAAAATAATGTAATTTTAGAATAGTGTAATAGATGTAAACTGATAAACACTACAATAAATTAAAATAATGGACATGTTCATTCATAGTTCAGCTTGTAATTAACCAGCGACGTGTTAAAGAGAACAAACACTCTCATAGGAGGAGCGTTGCGTGCATTATGAAAAACGCTCATCTATATTTAACACTAAAAGTATTACACAAAACTAAAATTACGGTCATGTTCATTCATACTTTAGCGTTTAAATCACCCAAACATGCGTTAGAAAGAAACGCTGGTAGGATAAAGTCTGGTAACAGACAGGTCTCTCATAGGGCGATGCTGACGTGTTAGATTTCAGCATTAATGGGGATGTTTTATTCTCTCTCCTACTCGAATGGGAGTAAAATGGCGATTTCTAGTTTGCCGGCGGCACAAAAGCTCGGAACAGCGCCACGGGGCGTCGGTGGCCAAAAGTATATCGCATCCGGTGTGGTTTAGGGCCGTTTAGCAAAACAATTCCCGCCCTCGAATCCTCGGTACACGCATGCTCAGTTTCAGCAGCTCAGTTCTCCGCATGCCGCGTGTGTCCGAAAGAGACTGTTCTCAGGTCAGTTAGTGTACTGTTGGAGTAACTGGAGGCCTGCTAAGAAGAGTTCGCAAAATCCAACATTATTATTAGGCATCATAGGATCATATACTCCGGGATATTGGCTCATTTCGAGTCGGAGTGACTGTCAGGCATGTCGGAAAGTGAGTTTTGATAACTCGTGATCAGTGTTCGAGACGCGAACTGTTTCAAATGATTCAGTCCGGTTTGGTTAACTGCTTCAACCACTTCACTAAAAAGAACCGGTTCCAATGAACGATTCATTAACGAACCGGACATCACTACTTGTTTCCTCCCTATGAGTGTCGCACAATCTGAAACGTCAAACCCATGCGACAATGTTATTTAGCTAAGTAGCTAGAAAAGATAAAGTGTTTAATGGTCGCACTACGATAAACTGCGGAAGTAATGTAAGTGTAACAGTAATATGTTGAGTTGCATATAAGATGATTTTTCTCAAACTCATTTAATGTATCTTCTATGGGCATTCTGTATTCTGTCGCATTTGAATGAACTCACGTACTTAAGAGAGCTTATGCATGTGTGTAACCATGTTGTCTTTTGTAATAAATGAAGGGCTGACTACTGGAAATCCCAACCCAAAAAATTCTGCCAATATTGCAAGTGCTGGATTGCAGACAACAAGCCTGTGAGTAGTACATATTCCTGATGCCAATTCCCCAAATCTAGAAATAGTAGTATTATTGTTGCTTCTGTAACGTAGTTGATGTTCTGTCTTAACATATTTAGTAAGTTTCTTTTTGTTGTATCGAAACAGAGTATAGAATTTCACGAGAGAGGAAAAAATCACAAACAAAATGTTGAAGCCAAAATCGAAGAGGTACGTTTTAAAGCCTTTTGGCACATTTAAGAACCCCTAAATAGACTCTTATAGCTATTATCGCGGTTTACCTTAACTCTTCTCTACATGTAAAGACCAGCAGGGGGTGCTATAATCGGGGGGAGGGGGTTCAGGCAAAAAAAAAAAAAAAAAATGGTATCATCATAAGCCATGGGTCATTTGTGTAGAGATAAGAGGTGACTGTGTGGTGGTGGTGGTGGTGCATATGACCAAATATTTCTCACCCCTCCTCTCATATTTCATTACAGATTAAAAAGAACAGCATTGACAAAGCCAAGAAGGTAGAAAAAATGTCCAAGGAATTTGCAGCAATGGAAGAGGCTGCTATGAAAGCATACAAAGAAGACATGAAAAGACTAAAAGCAGAAGCAGGTAACATGTCACTTTACAGTTTTACCCAGTAACAAAAATAATTGTTTTATCTTCACAGTCCACTGTTCCTTATTCTACTGAGTTATTATAATTTTTGCACCAGTTTAAATTTCATTTTGCATGTTAATTCTTGACTTAATATTTTTTCCTTGATGTATAATGTCAATTTTTGACTGAGTAGTGAAACACTAAAGTTGTGGCTGAAGTTTATCTGTGTATGTGCACACCTCAAAGAATTACAACAAATAAATAATTTTTTATGTTTTATTGGATGTAGAAACTCCAGCTCAGGCTCAAACAAAAGCTAAAATATTTGAGGTTGAAGATACTGCAGAACCTGACAGTAAGAGTGAATCTGATGACTGGATGCAGGGAACAACTGACAGTGGACAAATTTACTACTACAACACAACAACTGGCGGTCAGTTTCTACTTTAAACCTGATGTTTTACTACATAGAGTGCTACCAAAACAAGTCAACAGTTGTTCAGATCATTTGTCGTGAAATTTGACATGTGCCTACACACAAATGACTTGAGTATGTCATTGATTTTAGAGTCTCAATGGGAGAAACCAGAAGGGTTTCAAGATCAAAGTGAGTCATCAGCTACAGACCAAACTGAGGTGAACATTTTATGCAATAATTTATCCAACTGTGAAAGTTATATAAATCTTTCACAGTTGAATAAAATATTAGAGAATTCATTATTAATAAATGAGTTAATAATTAATTTTGAATAGTCATTCAAAATTAGCATTTATATACTGGGCACATTTTATTTTTTATACAGACAGGGAGTGTATGGATGGAAGCTATGAGCCCAGAGGGATATATGTACTACTATAACACAGAGACTGGAGGTGAGTTCAGGTCATCTAAGACATCATCTTAGACCCCATTTATATCTGGTAGTTTTAATGCATCCTGAGTATCAGGATTTTATCTGGATAAAGATGATCTTCATAAAATCACAGGTATATATGCACCCAAAACAGGTTTTGATCCAGTTAATATCTGATCGCTTAAACCAGTTAAAGAGGGCTGATGTGCATTTGAGCCAAATGTTATGTACATATAAATGCATTCATCTCCATGTCATATCTGAAAAATCCAAACTTCTAATATATTATGTCATAGTGCAAATTTTCAAAACCTATCATCTTTAAAAACAGCCTACAAAATTGGAGCTTTGAATGTGGCAAATATCTTTTGCAACAACTGGAAACAAGAATAATGACAGAAGGTCAGATATTATTATTATCTGAGTTTCATATTTTGAGAAATACTGGTTAATTGGACACACATTTAACTACCAAGTGTACATGCTTGTAGATATAACCACATGAAGCAACAGTGTGTAGACAGGGGCCCATACCTGTAGCATTTGTTATTCACAGCACTATATAATCAAATATATATTTATGTAAAACTCATGTAACTTTCATGTAAAACTACTAAATAAATTTTGTCTACAGTAGTTTTATTATTATGTCTGTGTATTTGGTTCTTATAATACAAACAATTCTAGTTTCTTTCTAGAGATCTTTGTTAGGAGACACAGATATATATGTAATTTTTCTGATTTCAGAGTCTACATGGGAAAAGCCATCTTTGTTCCCTCCTAAACAGGGAAGCCCATCTGAAACAAACGTGGAACATGAGGTTCAACTTATGTCTCAGCCAGAATCCCTCTCTGGCAAAGAGCCTCCAAATTCCAAACAGTCCCAAGCTCCCAAAATTAGCTTCAGGGTAAGAGACAGTATAGGTGTATATATGTTCATTGGATGCACTGTGTTACATACACAATTCTTATTAGAAGTAATCATTATCAAAAGTAATAATTGTGTGTTGCTTTTTAAGCAATATTTTTAACAATTACCTTTGAATTTAACTACCAAGTGTACATGCTTGTAGATATAACCACATGAAGATTACCTTAAAAAATTTAATATTTCTAATATAAGTAGCTGGTCAGTAGTGAAATTGTTTCAGGTGGAAATTTCAATGGTCAGTATACGTAAAGGGATTTTAGTCTCAAGCCCCAATTCATCTAATGGTCTAGAAACATGCTATGCCCTGATAAAACAGAAATATATTATATAAAAATTAACTGGTTAGAAAATACATTTACAGCCATTTTCAAACTATTGGCAGTAATCTCTGCATATTAACCAGTCTGTAATGCTTAATGATAATAAAAAAAATAGTATCTATATAATGGTAGATTTTAGAATAAAGAGTACACTCTTTCCAGAAAAGAAAGGAAGATGTAGCAGATCTACCAGGGAATGATGAAAAAGAAACTAAAGTGAAAGATTTGCAAGAAGAAGATGAAGCGAATGTAGAATCATCTGCACCCACAGAAAAGAAAGAACCCCCTGTAAAGAAACCCAGAAAGGCAAACCCATATGGAAACTGGGAACAGATTCAGGAGGATGAGGACCCATAGTAAGTACATTGTTGCCTTATTTGACACTAAGACATTGTATGCTATAGCACTGTGCTGTTAAAATATCATTGTACCTACCTTATCAAATCTGTAGTGATAACATGTAGAAGATGTGTTATTTGATGTGTCTGGTTGAAAATAAGGATATATCTAAAATTCCCAATGTCCATGAAATATAATACTATAAATATCAGTAGTTTTATTATCTATAATTACCTTCTTATCCGATTATTTGCTTGTACTGATAAATCTGTTGCCTCCATCTGCAGTGAAAATGTGGATTTGCAGCTGCCACAGAAAGAAAGTGGCTGTTCTACCTCTACGTCCTCTGATGTTCCTCCAGAGCCCAAAACTAAGTTTAAGGAACGCACCATCACCTCTCTGGGAGATGAAAGTAACTTGGGAGCCATATTCAAAAAGAGGAAGGCAGAGAATGGAAAACACAGGAGCCTTCGGCAAAGAGAGAAGGATGATTGAGAATTTGATCCCTTGGCATAAATTGAACATTATTCCTTCACTGGTCTCATCACTTGTGGAAACCTTTTAGATTTTGTATTTGTTACCAGTTTGTGTTTTTTTCTCAAACGACAAGCAGAACTTTTGTAGGAATATTTGTATATACTTTCATAATTCTTTCATCAGTTTTCTTATTCCAGTTCATGAAACCATAGTTAAGTAGTAACATTTTGAAACTACAAACACACTCATAACTGCTTTCAAAGTTCCCACACAGGTTTTTACATTTCAAATGGCATATATGTCTTGGAAATAGATACATTTTAAAAGAAGAATGTAACCTGTTTGTGTGTAGGTATGCTGTTTGTATGAGATAGGCTGTGTTTGTGTGTGCATAGTAATAAAGATGTTAGCCACTACTATTGTAATAACATTCATTCTGGAGTGGCACATCATAATGTCAAATAGCTTGTAATTACATTTGTAGTGAAGGAAACAAGCATGCTTGAGGCATGTTATTTTTTTTCCCATTGATCCACTTTATCCTTTAATCTGGAGGCTAAATCCTGCAATTTTCGTGTGCATTTAAAATGTTCTGTTCTACATTAGTAGTAAACATTTCCTGAACTTACAGAATCATTAATCACTGAAAGGATAAAGCCAGCAGATTCTAAAAATGTTTACTATTCTGTGCCTTAATAGTGGTATAAACTATTTATTGTATGAACAATGATTAAAATATATGTTCTTTGGTTGTTCAAAGAATTCAGTGTCCAATTTTGAATAAACTCTTCTATAGTATACATTTTATGGGCACGATGGCTGGATGGATGGATGGATAGAACGAGATCATTTGTAGATAATATATATTTAATATATACAGATTAAAATTGTGCTTCACTTGAGAATGTCGAATGAGTCATTAACTACAATGCCAGAGTAACAACTGATGCAAAGCAGTTAATGCTTAGCTAGTGAAAAGTTAACAATTAAAAATAAGCAGGCTGGCAAGTTCAAAGTAAGCTACATTATTAGGCAAGAAAAGAGGACTATCCCCTACTATTGTACAAAAGATAGAGAAAGAGTCCTCTATATCTTTTTTTTCAGTTCTGCAAGTGGACAATGTCTCAAGTCTCACATTAGCACAACCCGACTGTTTTTTTTATCCAATGCCACTTCTCTCTTGACATTCTCCTGTAGCTCTGATATCAGCTCCTCCAGCTGCTCACCACCCCTTATAAATGCCCAGCAGAGAGAGATATTTAACATTGCCTTTTCTGACATGAATTTGTGTCTCAACCCCACATACATTTGATTTTCGAAATGATACCTTCACCTTTGGAAATATAGCCAATCTTGTGATCGGTTACCCTGTCCCGAAGGCTCGAATTCTCTCTGCCCATGTAAAAAGAGAAGCATTTACACGTAAATAAACTGCATAAGGACTCAATATATTCCTTTGCATGCTATGTAAAATTTAAACCCCCTCAAAAACAACCACATTTTTATTTTGAAAAAAAAAACCAGAATATGTTGTATGTAATTTCTTGTTTATATGCTGTGTGTTTTTTTCTCTGGCTGCTGGCCTAAGGTGCTTTGACATAGCATTGCAGTGTCAAAGCTCTGTAGATGACAGTGTTATTGCTGACATTGT
This sequence comes from Pangasius macronema, assembly GCA_037577455.1. NCBI lineage: Eukaryota > Metazoa > Chordata > Actinopteri > Siluriformes > Pangasiidae > Pangasius > Pangasius macronema. The sequence goes on from CM074946.1 coordinate 4,002,933, forward strand.
GCTACTGTGCCTGCAACAGGTCAGGAACAACTGCATAATGTCTAAACCTAGCACTTTTTGGGCATGATATTTTCTATACATCTCAGAAATGTGCTGCTCTCCTCTGGCTTAGTTAGTTTTTGTTTGTCAGGTCTCCGACAATGAGACGACAGACTGGCTAAACCGACAGTCAGTTGGCTGCCTTGAGAGGTCACAAAGTTTCCCACATATAAAGACTGAAATCACTTCCTCTCTCCCTCATACATTATTTACTACATAAGCTGTTTTATTTAGAGCACTGTATAAAGCAGCAGTGAGGGAGACACCGGATTGGATTTAGACAACCCTAATGACTGGGTTTTTACAGACCTTATCAAATCTGTAAACATGCCATGCTGTAATCTGACATGTCTAACCCTGCAAAAATACTGTTCTTTTTAACTAACCATAATGACCTGTTTAACTTTTGTATATTAATTTTTTTTACTATTAAACATTTATAATGGCTTGTATTATCCATTTACAAGATAACTCTTGTAAACCCTAGACTCTATATAATTGTTTTGATTCTTGTTGTTTAGTGAGAAAATATGATTCTAAGTTAAGATAGCAACAAATGCGACAAAAGCATAATGCTTTGCAGACTGCATATTACAGGTTCTCCACGGATTGAACAGGCTCATCGATTTAGGCTGCTGTTTCAACATCAACATCCCGTGTTCTGCATGTGCAGTAACTGCATTGCAAAAAAGCATATTTTCTTCCGATTTGTTTTTCTTTTTCAGTTTTACATATTGTATAGCTAATAAACCTATGACTGAAATAACAGGAACAACTGCTTTGAGGTGAGCTGTTGTGTGTGTGTGTGTTTTTTTTTTTTAAACTTCTGCCATGTTACTTAAAGAGATAAAGATTGATGAGTTAATTCCAGGGTTTTAATACAAATCCACATGACTTCAGTATGTGCCTATTCAATTTTTTTTTTGACAGACACACCTCATTTATGCTGCTGACACATCTTGTTATGGAGGCTATGTCCTCAAAAGCATTGGACTGCAGCTTCAGTAGGATGGGTTTTCCAGGGTAGAAATGAGTAGATAATCAAAGGCTTCTTCTATCACGTCTCCCCCTTTCTTGTTTGTGTTTCTTTTTCTGTCTATCTGCCTAGCCAACATTACAGTTTGTCTCATCAACTTTGACTGTTCTAGTTGTATGTTTTTTTTTTTCCAACTGATTAAAGTGAGGCCTGACAGCCTTGATGGAAACAGCCCCTCAGTTTGATCTACCTATTGATACGATTGCAGGGTTTGTTTGGAGCTATGACAGTCTTGCCACTAAGCAAGTCATTTAGTCAGGTGTATTTATGTTTATGTAAATCAACTGCATCTTTGTCTGGGGAAAAATTTTTGAATGCCCCTATAAGGTCAAAGGGATAGTGCGATCAAAGGCACCCTCAGGTATTGCAGGGATCATGCACTAGAATAACAAAATGATATTTTTGGGGAAAACCATTGGCTGGTCTTAAGAGTACTGTATATATTGTTTGTGATATATTTTTATTCAGGTTTAAAGGTTTGTCCCACAGACAGAAGTATGGGTTAAGGTTTTTAGAAGGCTGACACATTACCATTGATGCTGAGAAATGGAGTGTAAATGGTAGTTCTGGCATGAAGACTTGTAGTACATTCATTATATGTAGTACAATGTGTTGCTTTGGCTTTAAAATTCCATGACAGCCTATCATTTCACTGCATTCATCGAGCTGTTGTGGCAACCTCCACGTCCCCTCCCGCACCAGTCTCGCCCCATGCTGCTGCAGGGGGAATTGCCGTCAAATTCTCTCGGCGGGATCTGACAGTTCTACCAATGGGATTCTATTGAGCCATTGTGCAGGAGACACACGAAAGAATCTATACATGTTTCTGAGTCTTTCTGGTAGAACTGTGCTACAATGCTACATTCAGTTTCTTCTTCTCCACACAAGAACTTTGGTCAAGCATACTTATTTTTTGTTTTAGACAAGAACCAATACAATGGTGTCTCACCCAAGGACTGCTCAGTCAAATGCAAGAAAATTTAACATAATTAAACAACAAATTAATCAAGTCTTTCATTAAAACTATATATGAAAATATCATTTTATAACATTTGTGCACTCATAAATGTATGTATACAAATCTGTATCTATATCTATATCTACATATACATATATACAGTACTGTGCAAAAGTCTTAGGCACCTTTTTTTTTTTTAGTACAAACTTTGTTAGATTTTTTTTATGACTACATTATTTTTTTTAGTTTTTTATGACTACATTATTGATTCAGTACTAAAACTTTTTAGACTTCCAAACATTAGTTTTCCAGCACAGCATTAAATATATATTAGCCAAAAGTTAATAATCAGTTTTTTCTGATGAACTATTTTGCTGCTTTTTTTATTTCACTATTTGTGTATGTTCTATTTTCTGCAAAGCCGTGCTATCCAAATAAATTGAAATTAATTCACACATGTATAGGCTCAAATCAAATTTAGATAACATGATATGACACTTCACATTGGGAAAAAAAGAGCGCAGTTGGTGACAAGACTAAAAAAGCCTTCAGTCATAGAGAAGCCAACAGCATTGAAAGGTAAGAGTCAATTTTGTTATGAACCATTTGGCATTAGAATACTTTAAATGTCACTTACTATGCCATGCTAATGCACAAAGTTTGTTTTATTTGCTGATTTATATAATTATATTAGTTATATAGTCCTGTATTGCATTGTATTTTAGATTAGCTAAAAAGGATTAGCCAATAATTAGATTCTGTAATTAATTCTATACTTTTGTTTGTCATATTTCATGTCTGTGAGTTACACAGTTGAGAATTGAGCTTTATTTGCTGTTGTTTGCTGTAATTTGGATTAATTACATGCTCAGTGGTTTCTTTGATCAGTGTATGATTTTGTGTAGCCCTTTCATCAGAATGTATTTTTGACTTTAAGGTCTCATAATGATAACTGCAATTAATTTATTATCCAAAAACTTTTGGCAGGGACATGCAACCTGACTTGCTGCATGGATATACTGTAAAGGTATGATTATTTACTATTTTTTCTTGGATTATCTGTTGAGATAATATGAAGATCACATCTTTAATCATTTGAATGATGTTGAAAATGTGAATGATTTGTCTATATAAGCATCACAAAACATTTCTGGCAACCAGGACAAAATGCAAAGAGATAATTTCACAATATAGCACATTATATTTAACATTTTATGATGGAACCCATTTCAAAGAGAGTGGGTGTTTATCCAAACATGAAGTAACACTGTCTCTGCTTCTCTGTTGATGACTTCGAAATTGGTAATCCACTCGGAATGTCATACAAAAAACACAAAATCACTGGCGTGTATTGGGTATTAGCAAATATCTCATCACAATTTCATGCTACACTAACAAGTATTTACTTGGCTGTTCTCTGCAAGGCTGTTGATGTCAATAAGTATGGTTATGGGACAGTGCTTGAGCCATTACTGAAGGACCTTGCAAAATTGTAAGAAGGACTTTTTGTTCCTGCATTGGGGAAGAACAATAGAGGTACTACATTTAGTGTGGTAGCAGATAGTTTCTGGGCTCATTCAATTAGAGGCTTTGTGGAAAGTTTTTCAGCATCACATATCTGCAGCTTCTGCTTGGGGCAGATATCCATGTAAAAGAGGTATGAACTGGCTCATTTGAGCCCAGAACAAAAGAGAAGCACTCTGCACATGTGAAAAAAGCTTTGGAAAATCCACATTGCTTTGGTGTTAAAAAAAAACAAACAAACAAAAAAAAAACCAAAATAAAACTGTGTGCTCTGACAGAAAATATTTTGTCTGGATATCCACTAGATCTTCTCATGACCTGTTTGAGGGACTTGTGCCACTGGAGCTGTCAAAAATAAGTATTTTAGCCTTATTGAACTGAATCATATAATCAGAAAATTCCCTAAAAAAGTGGTGTAAAAAAAAAAAAAAAAAAACTGCCCACAGCCAGTTCTACTGAAGAAGAGCATAGGGGAAATGTTCATGAAAATTGGTGCATGCTGTGTTTTCTCCCATTCCTTATTGGTGCAAAGGTAACAAGCAGGGCATTTGCTCATGGATCTCAAGGACATAACTGAGCTTGTGGTTCCCCTTGTCACACAGAAGAGACAATTTCTTACATGGATTCCAAGATATCAGACCATAGACACAGGTTCTTGAATATTTTATCAAACGTTTCTTCCAAAACACCATTACCATTATTATTATCATTAGCATTATCCAGAGTTGATAAAAATCCTTTGGACAATTTGTAGCTTTGTGGACTACGCGTTTTGAAGTGAAACATCGATTTTTTAAGCTTGTAGTCAGACAAAAGCAACATATTCCACAACATTTTGCAATCTCTTGCTGTTAAGCATCAGCTGATGCTTGCCTACCATTTCTGTGGCACAGATATTTTCAGACATGCCCTCTCGGTCACAAAAGTGACTACAGTTCTCTTGTAAGTATTAAAGGAGGATATAAAAAAACAGTTTTAAAGAAATATCCAGATCAGACAAGAATTTACTTGCTAAATGAATGCATGTCTGATCTGGATACTTCTTGTCTGATCTGGATACTTCTTTAAGACTGGTTATAGTAAAAAAAATTACTCTGTTGGAATGATCCCATGGTTTCACTGGTGGACTACCCGAATTTGTTGAAATAAGACTGATGATCATTTTGCAGAGCAAACCTGTTTTTGTTGTGAAGTGTTTCAATGCATAGTACACTGAGCACCTTAGAGGTTTTGAACTTGAAACCACAGAGATGATTATGGTACTCGAGCATCGGGTATTGCAAGATAATTATTGTCTAGCAGCATACAGTGTTGGGATAAAATGGTAACCCTGAAGCATCACATTGTTTTAACATAACAGGTATTCGCTGACAATCTGTTCAGAAATAATGTTAACTGAAACACTAGATCAGCGGTTCTTGGTACTGGTCTTGGGGACCCACTGTCTCATTTTGTATATCTCTCTTATCTTACCCAGTTCACTTAATGGAGATCTCTGCTAATGAGCTGTTGATTTGAAATAATTTAATCAGTTGTGCAAAGTGCTGTCCAGGTCCAGAATTAAGAACCAATGCTTAATACCTGGGTTTATACTGTCTAAGTCAAACCTCTTTTAAAGATAATAATTCTTCCCTTAGCATTGTCGATGTACCTAAATCTTTTAAATTAGCAGTTATCAAGCCCTTGATTAAAAACCTGACCTTGACCCCTGTCAGCTGCCTAACTATAGACCAATATCAAACCTCCCCTTTATCTCCAAGGTCCTAGAAAAGGCTGTAGCACAGCAGCTATGCTCATACTTACATAGGAATAACATCCATGAAATGTATCAGTCAGGATTTAGGCCTTAACTGGTTAAAGTTGTAAATGACTTACTACTGGCCTCTGATCAGGGTTGTGTCTCCTTGCTTGTGCTGCTTGACCTTAGTGCAGCTTTTGATACTACTGATCATGCTATTATCCTCAATAGACTGGAAAATGTAGTAGGCATTAGGCCCTTTCCTGGCTCAGGCCTTATTTGACTGATTGTTATCAGTTTGTAAATGTAAATGGTGACTTCTCATACTAAGGTAAAGTTTGATGTCCCGCAAGGCTCTGTTTTAGGCCCATGGCTCTTTTCTTTATATATGCTACCTCTGTAAACACGGTATTAGCTTCCACTGTTATGCTGATGACACACAGTTGTATGTTTCAGCAAAGCCAGATGACAGACACCAGATTAATAAAGCTGAGGAATGTGTAAAAGACATTAAAAACTGGATGCTTATTAACTTTCTATTACTTAATTCTGACAAGACAGAAGTACTTGTACTAGGACCACATGCAGTTAGAAATAACCTTTCTGATTACATAATAACTCTGGATGGCCTTTCTGTTTCATCATTTGCAGCAGTAAAAGACCTTGATGTGATTATTGACTCTAGTATTTCTTTTGAAGCGCATGTAGATAATATAACTAGGATTGCTTTTGTTACCTCTAGGTTGGATTATTGTAATGCCTTACTGTTTGGATGTTCCAGTAGATGCATAAACAAGGTCCAGTTAGTCCAGAATGCAGCAGCGAGAGTCCTTACTAGAATCAGAAGATATGACCACCTCACCCCTATCTTATCCACACTGCATTGGCTCCCAAAATTTCGTAGTGATTATAAAATACTACTATTGACCTATAAAGCACTAAATAGTCTCGCGCCACAGTACCTGAGCGAACTTTTGGTCTTTTATGATCCGCCACGCCTACTTATTTCAAAAGGTGCAGGCTATTTGTTGGTATCTCGAATAGTGCGTGCTACAGCTGGGGGTAGAGCTTTCTCTTACAAAGCCCCACAGTTATGGAACAGCCTTCCACTTAGTGTTCGGGGCTCAGACACAGTCTCAGTGTTTAAGTCTAGGCTGGAACCATATTTGTTTAGTCAAGGCTTTTGAGAATAGTTTTTTCTTAGGTACAGGGGCATGCCTGGAGTGTTCACAGGCATAGAGTGTTGTGGTGAACTGGGATGTTTGGATGCTGTCACCCCCCCACTCTCATGCGTTCACTCAGGTTTGTTGACGGCAGAGTGGTTGGCTGCCTTATGTTCCAGGGTGCCCTCATGTCTGTGCTAGCTTCTGGCTCTCCCTTTTAATTATGCTGTCATAGCTAGTCTTGCCGGAGTCCCTGCTTGCACTCTGCATGCAAAGTACATTGTACTTAACCATTAGAGGACAAAAGCTTATCTAACAATCTCTCCATCTCTCTCTCTCCCTCACTCTCTGTCGAGCTACACATGCTACTTCTGAGATGCCAGTGATCCTGACCCCTTCTGCTCCTCCTCGCTGCCTGACCCATCCTGATGCCCCTTCTGCTTCTCCTTGCTGCTTGACCCATCCTTATGCCTAGTTCTGATTGGAGTTCTCATCGCTGCTGCTGGGGGTGGCCCCATATGGACGGCATGAAGAACCATTTTGTTTGCTGGGGATAGTGCCACTTGGCGGCTGTTGAGATTGCTTGGGGTTCCCCTTTGAGCCTGGTTCCTCTCAAGGTTTCTTCGTCATATCATCTCAGGGAGTTTTTCCTTGCCACCGTCGCCTCTGGCTTGCTAATTAGGGATAAATTCACTGGGATAAATTCACATATTTACAATATTTTTTTGCGAATCCATTTATTTCTGTAAAGCTGCTTTGTGACAAGGTCGATTGTTAAAAACGCTATACAAATAAAATTTAATTATGTAATAAATGACTGGCTTGTTTAGAATATATGCCTGTGATTTTAACTAAAGTTTCTCAATTTCTCAACACCCATACCTTAAGAAGCCTGGATCCTTTAATGGCGTATATGGATGGAATACCAGATTTAAGTACAAGATGGGCAATTACAGAGCTAAGATCAGGTCCCTAGTTTGTGCCGAACTTGATTGCAAACAGCATTAAGGAAAAGCCATAGATGACAGAACTCCAGCCAAGAACATTAAAAAGGCCAAAGAAGGCAGAGATAAATTATCTACCACCACATCTCCAAGGTGTTTCACCCAGGTGAGACCCAGGAAAAATTATCATGTGGCGCTTCTGTACGAGGTTAAGAAAAGGGACAACAACCAAGCTTTTTGTTCTCAGCAGCCTCATTATATACCTGGGCATCAATGTAGAAAATACAATAATACAAAGATAAAAATGTGTAGAAGTATTTTTTTCTGTGTAAGTGTTTCCTTTGTCTTGTTTTGTAAATCTCACTGTTTACTTTTCACTTCCCCACAGTTTTTTTCTGCTTTCTCCAAGTTTATATACTAATGTTTCAATAGTTTTTACTATTGTGAGCATAGTGATCTTAAAGTAAGACCACTTAAAAATGTAAACATTTTAAACATACATAAAACCCACCAATTGGAGGGACAGTATTTAAACACATGCCTCAAAATCACATGTAACTGCTCTTATGAACAGTCTAGGAATACTATGGAATCTTCTTGAAAACAATTACATCCTGTGTTGGTCTTTATACACTTTTTTGACCCCACAGGACCTGGATGATGGTGATGCCTCAAAAATCCAAGACCTCACTTCCCTAATCCTGAAGATTGTTGTGATCAGAAAAGTTACTCATGAAAACAGTTCCACAGTGGGGATGGTTATTGAGGGAGCAGAGGTGCTTACTAGTGTTTCTGATGTACTCCAAGCATGTGCATTTCTTATGGGACTCATTTACGCTTTAAACGTGAGCAACCCTAAAGACCTGAAATATACCTTCTAAGTTTTTCAGAAAGTCTTTTTGGAGCAGAATCTGGGGAATCTGTCTTCAAATGTTCACATTTTAAAGAGCAAATTACTTGCTTAAAAGGCAAATTACTTGCAAATTACTTGCTTAAAAGAATTGTTCACCCAAATATGAAAATTCTGTCATTTACTCAACCACATGTCTTTCCATTACTTTCTTCCCTTTGTGAAACACAACATAATATACAGTGGGGAAAACAAGTATTTGATCCCTTGCTGATTTTGTTGGTTTACCCACTAAGAAAGACTTGATCAGTCTGT
>CM074946.1:4016523-4031542 GCA_037577455.1 Pangasius macronema
AAAATCTCTGTGTCTCCAAAAACAACCCGAGCGCTCAGTGTGTCTGTGTGTGTGTCTATATATATATATATATATATATATATATATATATATATATATATATATATACATATACACACACACACACACAACTTTATAAAACCCTGATTATGCTTTTTCATTGTGGAGTAGTATTTTTACAGATTGATTAATTTAAGAATAAAAGTGGAATAAATTTGAATATCTTCAGGACTGCCCTGTATGTGAATGCCCTGAAATGTGATTTCTATTGCCAAGTGATAGTTATTGTAAATAAAAGAAACATCATGCAAGCTTTCTTGCCTAGTAAAACTTATCACTCTTCCCAAATGCACAATTACAGGTATTTTCATCCATCCCTGCCTTTCTTAAACTGGAAAAAAAAAACCTTTGATTATCTACCTTGAGCCCTGTGTGTGAAATTTTGTGACCAGTGCAACCCTGTCATGGTTGGTTTATCTTACATAGGTTTTTCACAACTCTGCAGGATACACTATCAAAGATAGTAAAGAGCTATGACACTGTTTCCAGTAACATTAAACTGAAGGAGCAACAAATCAGTGGCATCACTAATGAGATTGAACAGGTACACAGGCAAAATGAGAGACAGCAAACAGAGATGCAGGTGATCCAGTTAGAAAACATGAAACTCAGCTACAGCATAGAAGAGCAGTTGGAGAGCTTACATTTCTTGCTGGCTTGGTACAACACTTACCATAATAAAATGGAGAGCTACAAAATGTCTATCTCTGCAATGGAGAGCCATGCAACTATTCATAAGGAGTTGACTGAAAAAAGGGAAGAGGTGAAGAGACTCAAGGAGTACAGAGAGGAACTGAAGTTGGAATTACAGAATCCAGAGGGGAATGCTATACGACAGTCTCAGGTACGGTAACATAAAACTTATTTTTCATGGGTCATTGATGTATAAGGAAGGGAAAATGAGAAAAAAAATCAAGCATATATCTTGCAATTGTTGAGACATTTGGAATACTGTGTACTAGGGTTGTAAACCTCAGGCTTCCACACAATATGATATGAATTTGATATTTGACATTACTACCAAATCTACTGTCCAATACAATACAATTTGATTTTGTAGCCTCTGATTGATGTGTAACCATCTTTGTTCAGAATCTGGTAAGGCCTACTGTTAATCTATGAATGATGAAATAGAGAAGGACTATGTTAAGTATCAAAGTTACAGGCAAATAATCTTGCTAGCCTATTAAATTATTTAAATGTCAATTTTTACACCCCAGTCTTTGCTTTTTTTGATAATCAATTTATAATCAATCATAATTGATATATAATTAGTTATAATCAGTACTAATTGACTTATGATTGTTGTCTCAATTAATTTCTTTTAAATATCAATATATTTTAAACTGATGCATTGATCCAAATCATCCAATTGTTACACCCATACTCTGTACACAATTATTAATATAGAAACATGCAATTATGTGAAATCCTCATGTGGTGCAACCACGATTTACCCAAATAATACACTCACCGACCACTTTATTAGGAACCTGCTCATTGAATTCAATTCAATTTTATTTATGTAGCACTTATAATATTGGGCATTGTCACAAAGCAGCTTTACAGAAATCCAAACATGAATTTAGATTAATCCCTAATAATAATAATGAATGAGACTTGAGCATAAACTGTTTTCTTAGTAAGTGTAATCAGCACGTACTAAAAGTGCTCCTCTGGTGAAGGAGGCTCCAAGCAGAAGTAGAACATCACGATGGATCAGGCAGGACTGGATTTTGGATAGAGTCAGGATCATCAGCATCTCATCAGGCAGCAGTAGTAATATGTGTAGGGAGCGAGAGAGAGCTAGAACACAGATTATTATGTGTCCTGTAGTGGTTTAAGAGGAAGTACCTAAAATAAAAGCTATTAACAAAAAGCTTGAATAAACAAATAGGTTTTCAATCTAGACTTAGTCCAGAATGCTAATTGAAAGGCTGTTCCAAAATTTGGGGGCTTTGTAGGAAAAAGCTCTTCCCCCTGCTGTTGTCAAGGATTCAATGATTCAAGCATTATTGTCATATGTGCAAGTACAGAGTACTGAGCACAATGAAATTCTTAATTGGATGCCTCTCCACAGCCACGATGGGACAAGAAACTTACAATACAAAAATAATAAACATATAAAGACATATGACATATGTTAACATTTACAAAAATATACATTAGTGCAAAATAAAAAAAATATATTTGAAAATAAAAATAAGAGATGAGAATCCACAAGTATAAAAGAATTCCAAATATGAACAAATGGATATAAAAAATATATATAAAGTGACCATGCAGAATGGCCAATGAAGTGACGGGAAGTGATAGCTCAGTGGTTAAGATGTTGGACTCCTGGTCAGAAGGTTGAGAGTTCAAATCCCAGCACCACCAGGCTGCCACTGCTGGGCCCTTGAGCAAGGCACTTAACCCTCAGCTGAGATAATTGTTGGTCGCTCTGGATAAGTGCGTCTGCCAAATACCGTAAATGTAAGTGTCAGCAGGCACTATTTGTGTAGGAGGCCCTATTTGATCATGCAGGAGTTGTCCCTGAGTATTGAGGTGCATGTGCTGATCGATCTGAGTCTTTTACCTGAGGGCAGAAAGGCGAAATGTGAATATGCAGGATGGCAGGAATTGCCTTTCATGATGTGACCTGCCTTCTGACACAGTGTGTGGAGTAAATGTCTTGTATGGTTGAGAATTGTGTCACTATCCATTACAGAGCTCTCTCATACTGTAACGAGCAGCTGCTGTACCAGGATGTGTGGCCCCTGGTGAGGATGGATTCTACAGCACACCTGTAGAAATTGACAAGAAGTGGACAGCTGGGCTTTCCTCAGGCACCTAAGAAAGTGTAGTCATTGGTGGGCCTTTTTAATGGCAGCTGTAGTGTGCTCTGTCTGCTTGAGAGTAGAGCTAAGGGTGACTCCAAGAAATTTAAAGCAGCTGACCCTCTTCACAGCAGCTCTCCTGAAGTAGATGGGTGTGTGCGCTCCTCACTGTTTTCTGTAGTCAGTGATCACACCCTAAGATTTGCTGACATTGAGAGAGAGGTCGTTCTCTCTGCCAGGAGTATCACCTCCTCCCTGTAGGTTGCCTCATCATTATTTATAATCAGGCCCACTACAGTAGTGTCGTCAGTAAATTTTCAGAGTCATCTGTGAAAGGGGGTACAGCAAGGGGCTCAGCACACTGCCCTGCGGGGTACCCGTGTGGAGGGTCAGAGAGCAATGACAGACAACTTATCTGCACATTGGTTGTCTGTCACTGAGGAAGTCTAGAATACAGTTGCATTGAGTGGGAATGAGTCCTAAATCCAGTAGCTTCTGTATCAGTTGGAATGGTATGGTTTGAATGACCATGTTAATCGCTGAGCTATAGCCCAGAAATAGCAGTCTGGCATAGCAGTTTCTGTTTTCCAGGTGTGCCAGTGTGGTGTTTAGTGTAAAAGATATGGCACTCGCAGTAGACCTACAGTATTTTGGCAGTAGGAAAACTGCAATGGGCTCAGGGTCTCTGGGATGTAGTTGTGTCTCAGCACCAGCCTCTCAAAGCATTTCATTGCTAAGGATGCTAGAGCTATTGAGTGGTAGTCATTAAGACAGCTAACTTTTTTGGCACAGGGATTATAGTGGTGTTTTTAAAACACTTAGGTACTATTACTACTTTGGTACTATAAAGTGCTTAGAGACAGATTAAAAATGTCTGTGAAAACAACCGCTAGTTGGTCAGTACAGATTTTCAGTACGCATCCTGAAATTCTGTCTGGCCCAGCAGCTTCCCATATGTTGCTTCTCTTGAAAGACCTCCTCATGTTGTTCAGAGAAACCACAGGTATTCATTATTCTAAGTACTAAAAAAGAGCCTGCACCTTTTGTGCAGGCGTGGTGGATAAAAAAAAGACCAAAGTTTGTTCACCTAATGGAACATCCTTGTTTATAGGTTTATTCAACTAATGGAACATCCTGACAGCAGTGCATTACAATAGTCTAACCTAAAGGTAACAAAAAATTTAAATAAAGGTCTTAGCAAAGGTTTATTAAAGCAATATTTCTGAATGAAAATAAGCTATTCTAGTAATATTGTCTACATGAGCTTCAAATCATAGATTGTAGCTAACCCCAAAACCAAAGTCTTTCACTGCTGCACATGGTGTACTCAGCATCCAGTGTCCTTTAAACATTCCTCAATATTATTAAGCTGGTGTCTGCTGTCTGGCATTACTATGAATAAAGAATAATTGTACCCAGAATAATTGTACCATGTAGAGCAAAGTGCAATAGGCCTAGAACAGAACTTTGTGGAACACCAAACTTTGGTATGCACAGAGGAGTTAGGAACTAATAGTGCCACTGAGGAGTAGTGAAACTACAGTAGAATACCCAGCATGCATTGTGCAAATACATAATTCAGCATTGGTAATCCCTACTTCAGCAACCAATTAAAACAGGAAGGGTCAAAGCATCTCCAAAACGACAGGTCTTGTGGGGTATGCAGTGGTTAGTATCTACCAAAAATGGTCCAAAAAAAGAAAAAGTTAATGCTAGCTATGATAGAAAAGTGTCAGAACTCATTGCATCGCAACTTGTTGCATATGGGGTTGCGTAGCCGCAGACCGGTCAGAGTGCCCATGCTGACCCCTGTCCACCGCCAAAAGTGCCTACAATGGACACGTAAACATCAGAACAGGACCATGGAGCAATGGAAGAAAGTGGCCTGGTCTGATTAATCACATTTTTTTTTACATCATGTGGAGGCCCGGGTGCATGTGGCTCCTACCTGGGGAAGAGATGGCACCAGGATGCACTATGGGAAGAAGGCTAGCCGGCAGAGGCAGTGTGATGCTCTGGGCAATGTTCTGCTGAGAAACCTTGGGTCCTGGCATTCACATGGATGTTACATTTACACGTACCACCTACCTAAACATTGTTGCAGACCAAATACACCCCTTCCCTAATGGCAGTGGCCTTTTTCAGCAGGTTAATGCACCCTGCTACACAGCAAAAATTATTAAAAGGAATGGTTTGAAGAACATGACAAAGAGTTCAAGGTGTTGACTTGGCCTCCAAATTCCCCAGATCTCAATCCGATCGAGCATCTGACCCAAGGGATATGCTGGACAAACAAGTTGGATCCATCAAGGCCCCACCTCACACCTTATAGGACTTAAAGGATCTGCTGCTAACATCTCGTGCCAGATACAACAGCACACGTTGAGAGGTCTTGTGGAGTCCATGCCTTGACAGGCCAGAGCTGTTTTGGCAGCAAAAAGGGGACCAACCAATATTAGGCAAGTGGTTTTATTGTTATGGCTGACCAGTGTATATATATTTTTTACAAACGTGCAGCAAGCACTTCAAATTTGAGGAATATAAAAGACATTTGAAAGCAAAGTTATTGGGTATTCCACTGAAGAAGAGGCTAAACAGAGATCCTGTCTGTATTAGCTATGACAGAGCAGAGAGAGTTGTATGCACGCTCAACCTGATAAAAGGAGCCAAACTGAGGTAGGACATCTAGTTTATATGCCACTGTATAGGGGAAAGCATACTGTTTATACAGGAAGAACTGGAAATGCAAGGTACATACCAGCAATATAGGTGTTTCACTGTAAATTTAATTAATCAATCTCATTAAATCTCATTAGTTAATCAGTCTCAGAGAATATTCACTTTTTAAGTTTAGAATTTTATTAGAAATTAAAATTAGCAACCTTTTAATAAGTAAAAACTATTAAAACCTCAATTTTAATTGAAACAATAATAGTCAATAGACTTTCTGAAGGCTTACTAAATAGTTTGACTTCTTGCGTTATCAACGTAATACCCACACCAAGGCAATAAGATGTTCAATAATATAGCATTTATTAAAATAGAAAAGAATAAACACTAATTACCTATTAACGATGAACCTAATACTAAATAGGGACAGACAAGGAAGATTTGTATGCGGGAAAGGAATGTGTGTATGTAATTAATGGAGATCACTGACTTAGTGAATGTATTAGTAAGCCAAGAAGGCTACAGTGGACACAGGGTCATCAACACTTGACAGAAAAAGACCAGGCAAAGTTTTTTTAGTAGATAGAACTTAATTTTAATTGCTTTCTTGAGCTCTATGGGAAAACTGCTTGTAGTGAAAAGGTGAAATTTTTCAAAGTTTCACTTGGAAACCTCCTAGATGGTTCCAAGTAACCTTGCTGTATGATGTTGCTGTATGATTGTTGCTTTTTATCACTGAATTGTTTTCAAAAAAAGTCTCAAAATGGTCTTTTCTTGATGATTGTACCAGATGATATTTTGTAAAATGAACAGCTTCAACTTTGTTAGTTGTATTATGAAAGGTATGTACATGCACAGTAATGCAAAACACTAATAAAAAAAAAGGATTTTTGATCAATTTAAACTAAATTTTCAGAATTGCACCACATGATATTTTGACTCTCGTAATTAATGAAAAATGAACAATACATAAAAAAAACTTGAAAAATGAAAGTGAGTCCATATAAGTACCTTATAGGTATTATGTATTTTTTGCATTTTATTTATTTTTTACAATACTTTATACAGTATGTTTACATATGTTTGGCCGCTGTGTTAAATATAACAATGGTATGTGTTTTGTTGTTTTTAGAAAGAAACTGACAACTTTAAGGCCCAGATACATAACACAAAAGAGCTTGTAAGAAGAAAAGGGATACTATTGGAGAAAGAGAAAAAGAACCATTCACAACTGAGAAAAGATATAACAGTAAGCTGAAATCAATGCTATTATCTTTAAATCAAAATTAAAGAAATATTTTCTGGAGATATCCTGCCTGAAGGATAAATACTTAATTTGCTTTTATAATAAAATACACCAGGATCATGTGAAAAATTACATAATTGCCATCTAGTCTGGTAAAAGGTGATAAAACATGTGCAAGGCTTGTAAATTTCTAATATTATAATCAAACCAAAATTGTAAGCTACTGGAGCTTACAATGACTGGATTTGGAATCTTATTAACATAAGGTCTCTGTGGTGCGGTACTCCAAATAAGTGGCGATGCAAACAAACAAACAAACAAACAAACAAACAAACAAACAGGTTCTAGACATTATTGTAGAATTTGAAGAATTCATCCAGCACTGGTCACATTTCTTCTTGAGGAAAATTTAAGCAATCCTGATAGGGATGAAAATGACTTGTATGGATAAAACACTCTTTTTTCTGTCTAGATTCACAACAGAAGATGCAAGGCCATTGTGAAATGGCTTTGCTGCCAGCTGGACAAGGCTCAGTCCAATCATGGAGAGCTGAGCAGTGACATCTTCCATATGGAGAAAGAGGTGGAACATCTCAAGAAGCAACTAGGTACCTCATACAATGTAGAATGAATCAATGTGCAAATGCACTCTCTGGTATTAATCCAGTTTGTCCATACAGTGCATGGTACAATATGACAATATGAGTTGTGTTCTGTGACAGATTTTCATTCATGATTGTTATTTTGTTTTATTACAATCTGAATAACAAATGATAAAGACAAATAGTCTTCCTATCAGTATTTTTATTGCAAACTCATTGTAATACTTGGTATGTGTGAAGTTGGGTGTGAAAAAGGTGGGAAAGAGACAGGTGGATTTGAGGGCTCATTTTATTGTTCCACAAGGCACTTTTCAGCACTCTCTCAACAACTCAACTGGAAAAAAACAAAATAAGACACAGTCCCAATATTTTGGGGCTTTCACCTCAGTCCAGCTCACCAACACATTCCAAGCTCACCGGGCATGTGTGCATTATGTGAAAGCTCCAACTGGTCTGTCCCTCTCTCTCAGGTTCACAAAGTTGTCCCTGAAAGGACATACAAATCAAACATACAGTGGATGTAAAATGTCCTCACACCCCTGTTAAAATGGCAGGTTTTTGTGATATAAAAAAATGAAACCAAGATAAATCATATCAGAGTACCACCCTCAGTGTCTTCAATGTGAAATTACAATGTATAAAAATTAAATTTTGTCCACATTCAGAGACAGGTTGTTGGCTCTTCACCAGTCTTCAGGTGTTCAGGCCCAGCAGATTCAGCTTTCTAATCAGGTGCTGCGGAATGACTGTGTTCATTGCTGAACTGAATTCTATGAAAAGCAATCGAGCACATGTGTGCTTTTCGTTCAGGTGGGTGAGGGCCAGATGGAGGGGAGTGGTGGTGACGGTGTCACCTGTTGAGTGGTTGGGATGATACACGAATTGCAGGGGGTCAAGTGAGAGGGGCAGCAGGGTCTTGATGTGCCTCATGACAAGCAGTACATTGTATGGTCCAGCAGCTTTCCGTGGGTTTACTCTGTGTGGAGTTTTCCTCACAGTGGTTAGACACAACACCTGGTTGCTGGGGGGGGGGTGGTCTTTCCCTCCATTACATCATTCTGTGCGTCAAACCAAGCATAGAAGTTGTTCACCACATCTTGGAGGGAGGCATCATTGTCACAGGCAGGTGATGTTGGTGATGGACTGGATGTCCTGCCACATGCATCCTGTGTTGTTACTGTACTTGAAGTGGCTGTGGATTCTCTGGTCTTTGCACACTTTGCCTCTCTGATGGCCCGGGACAGTGTGGCCCTCTCTGTTTTTAGGGTCACCTTGTGGCCTGCTCTGAAGTCTCGGGTCCTTAGCAGCACATGCACCTCTGCTGTCATCCACGGCTTCTGGTTGGAGTGTGTGGTAATGATCTTGGAGACAATGATATAATCAGAGCATTTGCTGATGTAGCTGGTCACTGATGCCATGTATTCTTCCAAGTTGGTGCAGTTGCCATCGGTTGCAGTTTAGTATGCTCAACACAGTCCCAAAGAGCAGAGATACTCCTGCTGGCCAGGTTTTCACCTGCTTCAGAACTGGTTTGGAGTGTCTGACGAGTGGTCTATTTGCAGGATTAGCATAACAGAGATGTGGTCTGAATAGCCGAGGTGGGGGTGGGGCTCTGCCTGGTATGCACTGGGGATATTTGTGTAAAAAAGCCAGCGCATTCTCTCCTCTCATTGCAAAGTCCATATGCTGATGGACTGTAGGGAGCACAGACTTGAGATTTGCATGGTTGAAACCTCCGGGAATAATAACAGTCCATCAGGGTGCGCATTCTGCAGTTCGCTAATAGCCCCATACAGTTCACAGAGCGCCTCCGTAGCAGTAGCACTGGGGGAAATATACACTCCAACTAAAAGGACAGTGGTGAATTCCTGTGGTAAATAAAATGGTCTGCATCTAACCGTCACAAGCTCCACCAGCAAAGAGCAGTAACTAGAAACTAGCACTGAGTTCTTGCACCATGCTGATGTAAACACACAAGCCACCCCCGCAAGCCTTACCAGACAGGGCAGCATTCTGTCAGCATGAAACGAAGCAAGCCCGTCTAGCTTACCTAAATATCACCCTTCTGGATCTGGAGCATCCACTGCATGCTATCGCTGTGCCGCCTTCTTTGGCCTTGATGATGGCCTTCATGGTGTTCTATGGTACATCTAATGTTCTGGAAATTTTTTGTACCTTTGTACTTCTCTCCTGATCGATACCTTTCTATAGTGGGACCACTCTTCTTTACAACATTGCTTCAGTTCATTGATGTTTGAGGGCATTTTTTCAGTTTGAGGACACTCTTTCACAATTTGACCCTTCTGAAACAGATTAACATCTTTTCCATAACCACAGGATGTGTCTTTCCGAAATGGTTGTTTAAGAAATGAGAAGCTACTCACTGCATCAGTTAGGGTTAAATAACTTGTTGCCAGCTGAAACATAATCATCCATGCAGTAAGTATCCAATGGGAGGCTCTTACCTATTTGCTTAGTTAAATCCAGGTGGTGACTTTTTTTTTGGACAGGCAGTGTACTTGGGATCATTGTCCTGTTGCATGACCCAATTTCTGAACAGATGGCCTCCAATTTGTTTCAAGAATATTCTGGTATAAAGTGGAATTTATTGTCTCTATGACTGCAAGTTTCCCGGGTCCTGTGGCTGCAAAACAAGCCCAAATCATCACCCCTCCACCACCATACTTGACAGTTGGTATGAGGTGTTTGTGATGGTATGCTGTTTGGTTTTCACCAAACATGGCATTGTGCATGATGACCAAACATCTCCACCTTGGACTCATCAGTCCAAAGGATATTGTTCCAGAATGTTTGTGGTTTGTTTAGTTGCAATTTTGCAAGGCTAAGTCATGCTGCCATATACTTTTTGGAAAGAAAGAGCTTTTTCCTAGCCAACCTCCCATAAAAGCCATACTTGTTCAGTCTGTTCCGATTGTGTTGTCATGAACATAAACATTTAATGTGTTTACAGAGGAAACACATGAAGTTTACATGATTGTAGTTCTTGGGTTTTTCTTTATATCTGTGAACATTAAATGGTTTGACCTTAAACTGAATTTGCTGGGACGCTCACTTCTGGGAAGATTGGCAACTGTCTTGAAGACTGTCCTTCTCACTGCAGAATGGTGAATTTCAAATTGTTTGATTTTTCTGCTCCTTTTTTTGGAAATGTAATGTACTGCAGTGTGAGCAATATTAATGAAGGTAAGATGTGTTATTAACTCATAGTTGTTGGGAAATGCTGGGACCATCTCTAGTTTCTCTTCAAAATGTACTCATAGCTAAAAACCCTAGAACAAAGATAAACTAAAACTTAAACAAAGGGCAAACACTGGGCAAAGGGAATCAACTGATGATCCACTTCTCACTCTCATCATAACAGTTTCCAGTGGTGCTAAAAATATAATCCCTCTGCAAAGCTGCATGAGCCAAATTTTCAAACAAGGCAAAATTGCAATCGATCTTTAAACGTTCCTTTTGTGCGTTTTTATTTTCTTTAGATTCCATCTGTCATCTGTCTGCTTCTTGTGAACACTGAAATCAGTAATTATTCTCTCAATTATGCTGATATAAAAGACTGTACATGATATACAGTAGAAGCTACGCATAGTCAGTTTACCTGCTAATACACTTTTCTTCCATTTATTTTATTTCTCCTGACCATGCTTATGCATGAACGCATAAGCATGGTCAGGAGAAATAAAATAATATTCAATATTTCTTTATGCAAAAATAAAGAAAGCCATGTTATTGCTCCAACACCACCAAACAAAAAACAAACGGGCAGACAGGCTCGATGTTCAGCTCCTCAGCCAGCAGCCAATGCTGACAGGAGTCTTTGAGCTGCTGCGCAAAAATGAATAGGCAGCAGACCCCCATGAACTTCAGGAACCGAAAACATTATTGATGTTCCTCCAGGGTCCGGCCTTCCTGGAGCTGGAAGTGTGGCTGTTTGCAGCAGCATCTGGAGCACCTATTTGTTCTCGGCTTGCTCCTGATGAATACCCTCAAATTGCTGCTGTTGTTCATGACGTAGGTCAAGGATGCCAGATGTTGCATCTGATGAGGAACTTAAGCAGAGAATTTTCAGTGACAGCATCTGGTACCTCCTCCTGGGTTTCAACACCACTATAGAACCCAATATGTGTGAAGGTGGGTGGGACGGA
Organism: Pangasius macronema; assembly: GCA_037577455.1. Taxonomy (NCBI): domain Eukaryota; kingdom Metazoa; phylum Chordata; class Actinopteri; order Siluriformes; family Pangasiidae; genus Pangasius; species Pangasius macronema. Next base: position 4,028,087 of record CM074946.1, read on the forward strand.
CTCAGGAGACAGGCAGACTTTGATGGAGCTTCAGAGCTCACTTTATTGTTCCAACAGGTGCTTTTCAACTCTGTCTCAACAACTTAAATGGAAAGAAACAAAAATACAAAGTCCCAATATTTCAGGGCTTTTTTGCATCGGTTAAGTTAATCAACACTTTTCAAGCTCAGCTCATGACTGCTTATGAAAGCCATGTACAGGACAAGATTCTAAGTTCATGTGCAAAGTTTGGGGTGTGGTGATGCAAAGTAGGCTGGGCTAAGGTCAGATAGCTGTTTCTCATGAAACTTGAATGGAAGGTGTCATGTTATCTACGGTTTAGCATCAGCTTTTGCTCAAACTTGAAAACCATCCTTGTCTGATCACAGTGGGTGCATTTATCAACTCCTGTTGCTTGTCCTATTTCCTCCTGAATAATGAAGGTTTTTTCGTCAACAGGAGTTTTTATTTTCAGTATCCAGTTAGTTTAGGTTAATAACCATATATGAAATATATGACCGTGTATAATTATAACATAAATGTATATAAACTAGTATAAATGTTCAAATAAACAGCATTACTCATACACAGTATGTNTAATATGTTAAATAGTCCTATATAAGCTTGAATTAACCAAAAGTAAAACATCAAGGCTATTAGTTTCTTACATTTTAGGACCACAAATTAACAAATAACGACTCCTTTTAATATTACCATATCCACAAATCATCCAAATCGCAAAATGTGGAGAAATTATTCTCCTACCGGTAGCATTTACAATCAAAAAAAGAGCTTATGCATCCACTATGCTTCCTCTCGTGTTTAAGCATGGAGTCTTTGATTTATTGCAAAATCATAGAGTGTAGTCGCCCTCATAAGTTGCAGATGCACTCATGAAGAGAAGAAAACTCTCATTTTCCCACATACTTTACTCTTTTCCCCATGCTTGTCTAACCTGGAACTCTTTTCTTCCCACTGGTCTTGCAAGAAGTCAAAGGTGACATTCTTCAGGTAGGTCACAAGTTCAAGAATTTTTTTTTCCTATTCATTCTCCTAGCATTGATGATAAAAAAAAATGCAAAATCAGGTTTCACAGCTTAAAGTCATTTAAATGCATTTTATTTTAATTTTACCAAATTATAATAAGTTTGACTTCACTTCACAGTAGTTTCATGTAGGGACCTTCTACTGTCTAATGTGATCTCATTCAAACTGGCCACTGGGGGTGCTATTCATGTTTGTACACACAAAATTCTTTATTAGGGTAATCTGTTTCCTCACACTCTAAAAATTGTTTTTTTGGAATATTTAGCTCCACCTACTTAAATCTGTGTTGACATTTGTAAACAATATGGCCACCACATCAATCTGTTCTAATGAGGCTGGGCCTAATTTACTTAAGCAGCTATAAGACAAGCTTATCATTGAAACATTGCCTCCAAATTTGGTAGTTAGGTCCGTATCCCACCCCCTACTCAGGCAAATCAAATGACCCATACCCACCAGGTAAATTAACCATGGTTTCTATGTTCACAGCTGTCAGGAATAGAGTAAAACTTGTTATATCACCAAAATTCCTGAGTCCTCCTGCATCTTTTTTTTTCTCCATGTGGTTTAACTGCCTTTGGTTGACATCCTTTGTGCTACTTTTTAATTTTCTGAAAAAATTTCTTTTTCAACCTAGTCCTAGGCCATTCATCTGATCAGCATAAAATATTAAATGTAGCAAGCAGAGAGAAAAATACTAAAACAATTTCGATTGGCCAAACCATTTGGTCAATGAAATTTTAAGCCATTGCACGTATGTACTAAAAGAGCCACATCTTCTGAATGCAACAACTTTCTACAAACTTTAAAATACATGATTAGTACAACACTCTGGTCACCCCTCAAATTCCATAACAATTGGCCCATAGGGGCACTATAACTAAAAAGAATGCATGTATCTCCTCATGCCAAAGACATACGAAGATGAAATTTTCTCTGCTTTTTATTGGTCAAAATTTGAAACTTGATGTCAAGCTATTTTTCCATGTAATGTATTTGGGGAAGAAATATAGCCTACCAAATATGCATACTAAGAAACTGGCAGACCTTTGTACCCTGGTGTGTGTACATCACCAGGACAAGAGAGATATGGGAGTCTACGGACATGCTTGTTCTTAGTAGGACAGAATTTAACACCCCTGGTTTATGTAGCTCCTAATCTAGACATTCTCTCTAAAAATCTGTGTTATTTGTATGTAAAGCTATCCAAAATTATGTACATATGTAGTGCAAGGTTTAGGGACATTTTACCTGAATCGATTAATCTCAGTAACACACTCTGAAAGTCAAATAGGATAATTCTCGGAAAAAGAACTGCAAATAGTGCCTATTCTGCATGAGTTTTTAAACCATACCAGTGTTTGAACAAGTTTCTAATTAATATGATCCTACTGTGATTATTAAACAGACAGGCATGTAATACTGCATCAGATTATTTTCACAGTCCCAATCTTCAGGTGTATCCTGCCCATGTGTGTTTGAGTCATGATAGGCTCCTTAAATACAGTGGTTGTATAAGAAAACAGTTAATCTTATTGATTTTATTAGGGGGGTGCGATTAGATTCAAATAACTGTTTCTCTGACTGTCCAATCAATCTAACATCTGTTGTACTGCATAGTTGTGCTAATCTGTACAAGGATTTTTACTGTTTAGGTGGGGTCCTGTGGTGGAAACCCACTATTATTAAAGTTGATATATTTTTTAGTTTTTATAATCATAACCTATTGCCTATTCTACCTTATAGTTATTAGCCTGTTTCGCTTGTCACCAGTATTGCATAGCCTATTTAGGCCTATAAGTAATATGAACTATGGCCTTTATTCTATAGCAACTGATCCAATAGCCTGATTATTATTGTCCACATTTAAATAAATAATGATCCTAATCATGCGAATTGATAGTACTCTGAATTTCATACCGGATCAGTCGAGGCCCGACGACCACCATCAGTGCCGGTGACCTACAGGGCGCTGGTGGAAATTGGGCTACTGTTGGTCGAAGAAGTAGAGAAGGGAGGAGAGTGTATAGACAGAAAGAGAAGAGGAAAGGTAAGCGTGACTAAGAATAGGAACTCTGTATGTTGGTAGTATGGAAGGGAAAGGTATAGAGCTGGCTGATATGATGGAGAGAAGAAAGGTGGATATACTGTGTGTACAGGAGACCAGGTGGAAGGGTTATATTATGGTGTGGATAGTAAGAGAAATGAGGTAGGTATGGTCCTGAAGGAGGAGTTTGGGAGGAATGTTCTGGAGGTGAAGAGAGTGTCAGACAGTGTGATGAGTTTGAAGGGGTGATGTTGAATGTTGTTAGTGGTTATGCCCCACAGGTAGGTTGTGAGCTAGAGGAGAAAGAGAGATTCTGGAGTGAATTAGATGAGGTGATAGAGAATATTCCCATGGGTGAGAGAGTGGTGATAGGAGCAGATTTT
>CM074946.1:4064118-4091447 GCA_037577455.1 Pangasius macronema
AGGGATAGGTGGAGAGTGATGATTCGCTGTGGCGACCCCTGAAGGGAAAAGCCAAAAGAAGAAGAAGAAGCTTATTCTAAGTCTGAATGAAGAAGGAATGTCTCAGCTTTGGAAGAGCCTAATTATTTTTTTTCTAATATTTAAGCGTTGTGAAATAATCTAAGATCAGAGTGACAGAGTGTTAGATTTTTTTATTTTAAGGAAAAAAGCTCTCTAAGAGCTTCATTTTAGTGACATATATTTATTTCGACATAAATTAATTTAACAGTTAAGGAAAAATATATTGCATACCAAGCTGTTGGGTCTCCTCGTAATTGAAACGTGGGTGGTTACGTGAGAGATGATGAATATCAGTAAGCAGGAGACTATTTGTACATACTGTCTTATGTTAATTCATGTTAACTTTCGATAAAACGCGCATTTTAAGACAGGGAGATGATGATTTACTCGCACTTCGTTGCTGCTGTGTTGAGTAAGCAGGCACGATCTATCCGCTCACACACTATAAAGAGTAAAACAGCATTTAATGTTTGAATTTCGGGATTAAAATAATATAATTCGGAAACCGATAGTATCTTCACAAGCAGCTCATTATGAGACGGCCGCTGCAGCGCTGTTTGTGGAATTAAATTCTAAAATAAAGACAGACTTGGAACCGGTGATTTCTTTTTTCGCGTCTGTTGATGTAATTTGATCTGAGATGAAGCAAATACATTTGTGCGGGAATTTCTCACATTATAAAAGTTAAACTTGCGGGAATGGTTTAAATTATGTGCAATCCCCGCAATCCCACACCGAAATTCAAGCCCTGTTAATGGCTCATATTGTCTACTTTCTAAGAACTGCACCATGTGCTTTATAAACCGTTACAATTTTATAAGACTGTACAGCCGGCAGTACAGCATGGACAGGTGTATCCACAAATGTACTTGTGGGGAGAGGGTGGGGCGGGAGGCATGGCACATAATTAATGCGACCCCAACTCATTCATCCATCAATTCATTAATTTGATGCAGAGATCTATCACAGTATATGGGCCTAATGAGCCTATCTACGGTCAAGTGTGACAGGCAAAGAGCTCCCTGTGGCCAAAACAGCAGACAAAAGCAAGACAGAAAAATTCCTTAGGTGACGAACACCAAGGTCCTTTGGCACCATATAGCATGCAGAATTCATTCTAATCCATTCATCCTATAAAAACCATGGTATGTAAAAATATTCATGTACACCTTTGTCAATATAAATTCAATTCAATTTTATTTGTATAGTCCTTTTAACAATGGACATTGTCACAAAGCAGCTTTACAGAAAATAAATGAATTCAAAAAATATATTGCAGGTATGTGAATATAAACTTTCAGATTCTCAAAAGTAGGGCTATGGTAGTAGGCTGGGTGGAAAAGTGTTATTCTACGCCAGCAACAAATGTGCTGTGATGAAGCACCACTGATTTCCTGCCAGAGGAGAAAATGCGAACATTTTATTTCTTATTTTAATCAATCATTCCAGTGTAACTGTAAAAGGTATTTTATGTTGTATTTTATGAGAAAGTAATGTGACACTATAGGATGCTATGGAGATGGCATGGCACTCAGAGATGTTAAAGGCATAAAACACTGAGGGCACAGGCACAGCAGCAGCAGCAGCAGCAGCAGCAGCAGTGTGTGTGTGTGTGTGTGTGTGTGTGTGTGGAGGAGGTGAGTGCGCTATTTAAAAAGATTCTTGAAATGTAAAAGTATAGGCTATTTTTCTGTTGTCTACCACTTGAAATTAATACAGGAAGTGAGTGAAAGTAATGATGATGGAGATTCATTGTTTTTGGGCTCATTCACTGAAGAGGAGTGTTTGATGCAGTGATGATGAGACAACTTGGTGTACAAGTATTGTTGTTAATGGAAGCCTAGTATTGCTTAAGATACATTCAGGAGCAGATGACCTGGTGAAAACTGTCCTCAAAGACAATGCAAAGCCCTACAGTGTACCACACACAGACACATTCCAGTGTCCCTACTATCTAAGCTGGAAGAGGAGCTAAAGAGAATAGTTAATGGGCATTATAGAGAAAGTGACTGAACCAACATAATGGAGTGGCTCTCTGGTGGAAAAATCTGTGTGGATCTGAAAAAAATTAAATTGGACTGTGAAAAGAAGGTGGTCATCTATTGTCAGTAGGGTAAACTGAACAAAGGGTCATCCTAATGGCAACAGATGACCTCCTTACAAAGCTAGTATGTAGCACAGTGTTTTCTAGTCTTGTTGCAGCAAGTGGATTTTGGCTGCTGGTGCTAGACACAGAAAGTTTGTGTCTGACCACCACCATAACACCAAAGGCCAGGTACGCTTAAAAAGACTCCCACTTGTTATAACCTCAGCACCAGAAATTTTTCAGAGAAAGACATCTACCACATCAAATTTACATTCACATCAGCTACTGTACACAGTATTATTTGAACAGAGTTATTTGAATAGCTCACCATCTGACCCCACAGAACTTTATCAGGTGACTGAATACTTAGACTCAACATTCTGCTACACTTTGGATAATGTAGCTCCACTTAAAGAAAAACTAGCATCCTGGTATAACGATCATACATGCACCTTAAAACAGACCACTTGAAAATTAGAATGTAAATGACGTCAAACTAACTTGGCAGTATCACAGATTGCATGAAAGGAGAGCCTCGTGAGCTACAGAAAGGCTCTTAGTACTCCTAGATCAGCATCTCTTTCCATAACAAAAAATAATCCTAGGTTCTTATTTAATACTGTAGTGAAATTAACTAGAAATAAGCCACTACAGAACCATACACTCCATCTGTACATAGTAGTAATGAATTTTTTCAATGACAAAATTTAAAATATTAGACAAAATAATTCAGTAAATTAAGCCAAACAATTTGATAACTGACCATGTAAATGACAAGATAACCACATTAGGTCAGCAGTTAGAATGGTTTACTCACCTTTATGAGACCAAATTAATTTCACTAATTTCCTCATCAAAATGATCAAATTGTGCACTAGATCCCTACTACTACTATTCCCCATGTCAATATTGGCGCAAGGTTTGCATTGTGTCCAAGATTGCTGGGTTAAATAAACAAATGATAAATAGAGAGTGATAATCAAGTCAAATGTAATGTTAGCAATAAAATGCGTGAACATTTTACTGTTCAGACTAGAATTTGGTGTGATATTTAAAGGGGCAGAATAAACCCCCAAAAACCTAGGTTATTGCTGTTATTGTTCATGATTAAATGACCAAATAGTGAAAAGAGACTTCGCTTTTTTATTACATTTGGACAAAAGAGTACAGTGCTTCAGTTTGACATATCACCTCAAGACAATGTTATAGTAAAAACGGGAACCATTTACCTAAAAAAAGGGGGGGGGGGACATCACATGATTATGTGTACATGGAGATGATGTTGTGTTGTGCACATGTGAACTATGTATGTATAAAAGCCTACTGTGCATGTGCCCCATACTTTTTGTTGGTCACTCTCATGGTGAAGTAAAGCATTGAAGCTGAATCTGCTCTCTGTGTCATGACTGACTAATGTACAAGAAAATACAAGTATCACCACAATATCAGAATTGAAAATGGATCATGCCTTAAATGATTAAAATAACAACTTTGTGCCATCAGCGTTCATACTATGGTCTGATGTGCACCCAAAATACAAGAGTGCATCACACATCAATATAATGTAGTGCAGATGGTGACTTTATTTAGCACATTTCCTCATCCCACAATTAATTCCTGGCTATACTACTGATGAGCTGTCCTGGCAAATGAAAGCAATGAAACCTGAAGTCTGGAAAAATACCCTCAAAAATAAAATCTTCAGATACAAATAAGTTAGAAATAGCACTGGCGAATTTACTGTTCTTCTGTTGAAGGCATAATTTGCTAATGGAACAATTCTGAAAATTGTGCCTTGCACTTTTATCCATTTATGTACTTTTAGTAAGTAATTAACCTTTATTTTACCAGGATAAAATCTCATTGAGATAAAATCTCTTTTACAAGAGTGACCTGGTCAAGAAGGCAGCGAAAACACAACAATTAATACAACAATTATTAAGCAAACAAACAAAAACAAAATAATAATAAATAAATAAATAGAAATCAATTAAAAGAAATAGAAAAATACATAGTAAAACAGTGAAGTATCAAGTATGATCAGGAAGTACTCAAAATGATTTACAAGTGCCATAAATTTGGCCAGCGAAGGGAGCACAATAAGCTTTAAGTGTTCCTGTAAGTTGTTCCATGTTGTAGGGGCATTTTTTCTCCAGCTCAGTTCTAACACGGGGAACAACAAGTTGAAAAATTTCCTCTGTGTGAAGTAATGTCCGATTTTTACAGAAATGATGGACAACAAAAATTAGGTAACAAACCACATATAGATTTATAAATAAAACAGTACCAGTGTGAGTGCCGTCTTAAGCCCAGAGGTGGCAGTTCAGCCTTAGCATAAAGAGAGCAGTGATGGGTTTTATAAATCACAACCAGTAACAAAACAAAGTGCTGTGATAAAGGGTGTTTAATTCTCTCAGGTTTTACATTGGGGTATGCATATATAAATACAAAATACTTTCTGGCATTGATAGGAAAAAAGGATTTATTTCTAAAATAAGCTAATTTTAATTTAAGCTTAAGAACAATATGATCAATATGTGGCTTGAATGTCGACTGGTTATCAAGGACAATTAACAGGTACTTATAGGTTGTAAGCAATTAAATTTTAGTGCCTTTAACAGTTACTGTATCAATAAGGTTTGGTAACAAAACTTTCTGTAAAGAGCATTAGTTTGGTTTTATCTGCGTTTAAAACCAATTAAAGTTTTTGTAACCGTAACAGGACCAAGTCAAAAGCAGACTGTAAATATTGTAATGCCTGTGAGGCAGAAGATGCAGCAGATACTGAGCATTAGGAATATTGTCACAAATGTCATTTATATATAGTGAGAATAAAATTAGACCTAAAAATGACCCTTGAGGGACTCCCTTGATAACTGGCAACACAGATGAATTTAAACCCTTGATCTGTACACAATGGGCTCTGTCGGAAAGATAATTAACAAACCAACCAACAGCTTGATTGGATAACACAATACCACAATGCTATTTTAAAAAGATTCTGTGGTCAACGGTGTCAAAAGCTTTAGAAAGATCAAGGAAAGGTGCTGAACAAGTATTTTTACTGTCTATGGCTTCTATAATGTTACCTTTAAGATGGTATAATAGTACTGTGTTGTTTTCTGAAACCAGACAGAAAATCAGAAAACACACTGTTCCTTTCCAGAAGTCGCTTCAGTTGTTCATTTATAAGTTTTTCTAAAATTTTGAATAAAGCACAAAGTCTTGATATATGCCTATAGTTATTCATAATAGAAGAATCCCCACCTTTAAACAGTGGGAGCACATAGGCAGATTTCCAAATTGTGGGGCTAGTATTATTACTGAGAGTAAGGTTAAAAAGATAAGCCACAGGTTCAGCAATAAATTCAGCTGCAAGTTTTAAATAGTAAGGCTTAAGGTTATCTGGGCCTTTTTTTGGTCAAGTTGACTCAGGGCTGTCTTGACAAGACACTGTTAATGGGACAAAATCAAATGGAGTAGTAGTAAAATCAGAAACCACATCTGCTAGTGTTTCGAACTGGACTAGCAAATTTCCACAGACAGTAGACTGGGAGTCGAAGAGAGAACTAGCAGAAATAAAATGTTCATTTAAACTATCTAAAGTAACAGACTTCTCAGTAAAAATATGATTTTCTTTAGTAATAAAATTCAGAATTTCTGTTCCATTCTCAACAGAAGATGATGACTTAATAACGTTCCAAAAATTTGCCAGATTATTTAACTTTCTTGATATTTCCGACAGAAAGAAATCTGCTTTAGCTTTTTTAATTTCAGATGTGCAATGATTTCGTAGCTTCTTAAAAAGAACCCAGTCCATCTCTGCCTTATTCTTTCTGGCTTTTGCCCAGGCTGCATTTCTTTCTTGCAGTAGTTCGGCCAACCCTGCAGTGTACCATGGGTTGTTCCAAGCCTTAACTCTATATCTACAAACTGGGGCATGTTTATTTACAAAACCCCTGTGGAAAAAATTCCAAGCTATTTCTACATCATCTATAAGAGTTATTTGATTCCAGTCAAACTTATGCAGATCATGATGGAAGGCTTGTTATACAAAGTGATTTCTGTCTCATTTTAAAAGAATTTGTGGTCAAAACTTAGGCCGTTTGGTATTCCACACAACAGCAATGACACAGTGATCACTTACATCAATGGCAAATATTCCTACATGTGAGTATTTATGAGCTTTTGTCAAAATTAAATCGAGTAATGTTGACCCTTTCATCGAATTTTGAATTTAAACAAGTAGGACTATCAATCAACTGAGTTAAATTAAAAGAATCAAATACAGAATTAAAAAAAATCAGAGACAGTAGACAGCCAATCCCAGTTAAGCTAACCCACTTAAAGAACCTCCTTAAAATTCAGTCTTGATAATTATTGAGTTAATGAAATTAAAGATTCAGAACTTGCTGAAGGAGGGCTGTAACAACAAATCACTGTCAAAATTGCTTCCTTTGAGATCTCTGGCTATCACTCTGGAATGAAATTTATTGCTTATATAAATAGCAGTGCCACCACCTTTCTTAGGGTGGTCACATCTAAAGACAGTGTAGCGCTTAAGAGCAGTATCCTTATCAGAAATAGATTTCTTTAACCAAGTCTCAGAAAGTATAAGAAAATCAGCATCCATTGAATGAGCCCAGGATCTGACTGTGTCCAGTTTAGGTAGCAGGCTATGAACATTTATGTGGAAAAAACCTAATCCAGACCTAGATTTAAAATCCTCAGGTGTATTTATATAATTTATTGGTTCCGGATTTGAATGTATATTTCCTGATAATAACAATAAAACTAGGATACAATGCCGCTTAACATAGTAGTACTTGCTTTTGCAACAGGGAAACCACATCTATGATGAGTAGAGAAAGCTAAAACCCAACCATCTATGTCCTACAACTGAAGACAGTGAGACAGGCAGTAATGAACTATTAAAGACCAATACGCGTGCTCAACTAGATTAGTTTCCCCAGAAGTACCCTCAGTATCCAAGAATAAGTACATAAAACCATAATGCCACTTCTTATTTTCTCTCTCAGAGAAACTCAATCCTGTTAATAAAAACAAGAAAAAAATGCAGACGTGACATTTTCCAAAGTTCAAAACAGTTCTGTAAAGTCCAGTTGTATCAGCCTTGATGCACTTCCAGATCAGATTACACTGACCAATCCCAACAAGATAATTCCTGAAGTCATGATGCAAACAGGAAGCTGGCTTGGTGTTCTGCTTCAGAGGAAGTATGCTGTGGATAAAACCATTGTGTTCAGAGTACACAATGCTGTTCAAACTTGTTAATAGATTTCTAAGCACTTTCTAAGCACTGTTATGAACACACCAGATAATCCCCCGTCTACTGAACGGAGCATGCATCAATACAGACACAATGCTCCTGCAGAATCAACATCAAAAGCCCAGCATAAGGACAACTGAGAGCCCCACACAAAGTGCACAGTTTAAGATAAACACAATCTGAGCACAGTGGTGATGGCAAAAAAATAAATAAATAAATAAATTATATATATTATATATATATGTCCCTCAAAAAGGACAATGACCCAAAACACACAGCTAAAAGCACTCAAGAATGGCTGGGAAAAACAACTTTGGACTATTCTTAAATGACCCTCTATAAGCCCTGATCTTAATCCTATTGAACATCTGTGGAAAGATCTGAAAAATGCAGTGTACAGAAGGCACCCTTCAAACCTCAGACAGTTAGAGCAGTTTGCTCAGGAAGAGTGGGCCAAAATACCTGTTATCCAATGCAGGATTCTTCCTGTAAACTACCACAATCGCTTGTTGGCAGTGATTGCTGCTAAAGGTGATGCAACAAAATATTAGGTTAAGGGTACCATCTTTTTTGTCCAAGTCATTTTCATTGGGTTCATTATGTAAAATATTCAGCTTAATCGAAAATCAAAAGTAATGCCTGATTTGTGTTAAACATGGAATTAACAGTGATTGATGCCATTAACATTTCTCAGTTTCAAATTATTTCAGAGATAATTGTGGGTTCTTCTTTTTCATGGAAAGATGGACACTGCATACACTGCAACGATGGTACCCTTAATATTTTGTTGCCCCCTCAATGTTTAACAGTTTCAAATTACTGTAAGAGTAGCAACAAATTTGGCCATGTCTGTAAATAGCTCCCTCTATATATAAATAATAAAAATGAGTAAATGCAGCAATAAATCTACAAATTAATCAATAAAAAAATTAATACTGAACTCATTATTAAAAATATTCTTTCATCAGTATGACTAATACATTTTAGTTTGCTTGCATTTAAGTCACATTTCATAACAGGTTTTATTTCAAAAGACTGCTTCAACTTCATGATGCCATTTTTAATTTCATAATGAAATGTTTATTTTTATTCTGATGTAATCTGCCAGGCAATCCCAGTGGCCAACAGAACACCAAATACAATCATTACACAGCCTTTATTTGTTTTGAATTCAATTGCATAGGAATCGAATGCTGCTTGAGTACATGGCTGAGAAGACCATTTCTGAACTTATCAGTGAGGCTGCCAATGGTTTGGCTTTCCTTTGCCTCAGCCTCAAAGACTGTCTTAAAAGCGGCCTGTCGCTGCAGAGGTCTTTCATAACTTCAATACAAAATCACCCTGAGCAGTGGCAGCCGGTGGGGTTTATAGATGAAGTGCTAAAATGAAATATCTATCAATATCTTAACAATCAAGATTAGTTGAGTAATACATTATGTCACAAGGTCACTTTAATGGCATAATAATAATAATAATAATAATAATAATAATAATAATAATAATGGGGCAAAGTATTATACTATCTCTCTCTCTCTCTCTGTCTCACTCACACACACACAAAGCTCAGATAGGGAGCTGCATTATTTTTTTAATATATATTTTTACTGTTTAAATTCTGTAATGCTGTCGGGGCTTCACTGCTGTGTTTTTTTTCCTCCAAATGCCAAACAAAATAAACAGAAAAAAGCGGACAAATTATGAGATAAAGTAAATAATCCAAGTTGTTCATGTTCATTACAACCACGACTGAGTCTGTAACACAACTGGTGATAACAGTGACACTTCATGCTATTCTGTGTATTTTTATTACAACTAATAATCTGATGTGGATGTCAAAAATGAAACCTTATATTGATTTTTTTTTTAATCTTTGAAAGATGGCAGGCTTAGCCCAGCTAGCACATTTATACCAGCGGCCCTGGCCCTGAGCATTTCTAACAAATGTTTATGACAAATGCGGTTCACAATAGCATCAGTTATTACATCATGTGTATTGATTTGATAAGCTAAAGGAAGGATCACATTTCTGATTTCACTGATGTCTTCCAAGAAGTTCCACCTGCCTGAAAGCTAGCATAACTTTGCTACACACTTCTCTAGTAGGTTGTCTTGTACTAGAAACTTACTGCCCGCTCTGTATAATAAACAACAGCAAAAAAAATAGCCAGTCAATGAATAGGTTCAGCCCCATTTGTGTTGACTGCCACATTACAACAGAATGAAATAAATGTGCCATTATGAGATACAGGTGTCAAAATGAGATAAAGGATGCTCTGTTGGAAGAAGGAAAGCAGGCAGAGGCAGTGTGAAGCTGTGGGCAATGTTCTGCTGGGAAACCTTGGGTCCTGGCATTCATGTGGATGTCACTTTGACACATATCACCTACCTCAACATTGTTACAGACCAAGTACACCCCTTCTTGGCAACATTATTCCCTAATGGCAGTGGCGTCTTTCAGATAATACATTCTGCCATACTGCAAAAATAGTTCAGGAATGGTTTGGGGAACATGACAAAGAGTTGAAGGTGTTGACTTGGCCTCCAAATTCCTCAAATCTCAATCCGATCGAGCATCTGTGGGGTGTGCTGGACAAACAAGTAGGATCCAATAGAGGTCCCACCTCACAACTTACTGGACTTAAAGGATCTGCTGCTAACGTCTTGGTGCCAGATACCACAGCACAGCTTCAGAGGTCGTGTGGAGTCCATGCCTCAACAGGTCAGAGCTGTTTTGGTAGCAGAAGGGGGACCTACACAATATTAGGCAGGCGGTTTTTAATATTATGGCTGATCAGTATATGTAAACATACACACACTCTGTCCACTTTATTTGGAACACCTGTACACCTGCTCATTTTTGCAGGTTTTATCCAATCAACCAATAATGTGGTAGCATCACAATGCATAAAATCATTAGCAGTTACAAGTCAAGAGCTTCAGTTAATGTTCAAATCAAACATTGCAATGAAGAAATGGTTGTTGATGCCAGATGGGCTGGGTTTGAGTATTTCAGAAAATGCTTATCTCCTGGAAATTTCACACACAACAGTCTAGAGTTTTCACAGAATGATGCGAAAAACAAAAAACCATTCTGTATGCTGAGGGCATAAACACCTGCAGTTTTAAATACCCTGCTGATGAGAGAGATCAGAGGGGAATGACCAGACTGGTCTGGGCTGACGGGAAGTCTATAGTAACTCAAATAAGCACTTTTTACAATCATGATGAGCAGAAAATCATCTCCATATGCACATCAAAAATTGATGTGGATGGGCTACAACCGCAAAAGACCACATCAGGTTCCACTCCTGATAGCCAAGAACAAGAATCCGAGGCTATAATGAGCACAGACTCACCAAAACTGGACAGTATTGATTCTGTGTAAGCAGAATCAGGTTGAGGTATTAGAGCTGGTGTATTGTACTTATATTTGGCAGAGTCAGCAATGTTTCTGTACAGCACTCACTGGCTATCTACGTCATAACTTACCAGGAAGCTGAAATGCTCCAATTGTACACCAACCCTTAAAGATTTTGGGGGAACTTCCAGTTCCTGCTGAACATAGAAGGTAGTACACTAGTTATTTATTTACCCTTGGACCAAAATCATACTTTTTAAAATCGCTATAGCCTCTCCAAGCACAATGCACCACAAGACACATTCTCTTTCGCATACTGTAGGGGACATGAGTAAAAGCTTTCATTTAATATTGTTATCATTTATAAAAGTTTGGTCTTTTGAGTATCTGGGTCACATGAATTGGTTTAACTTATCTGAGATCATTTAGTCAGCCTGACTAGAAACCATCCTGGCCACCCAAGGAGCAGAAAATGCTTAGCATATTGTATAATTACTTACCACCATATTTATTTCCCTAAAAACAATACTATATACTTATATCAATTATGAACACTCTGTGTACATGCTGATGAAGAGAAGTAGTTCACATGATGTTTCTAATGTTATTTAGCAAATTTGAAGTGTTTTTTGAAGATTACATATTTTGAAGATTACATTATCTTAGTATGCATGTAAGGGGATACATACACTTCAAAATTTGCTAAATAACATAATGAACAACAATTGAACTACTTCTCTTACCAATGTTCATCACTGATAGTATGAATTTTATATTATTGTTTAACTGAAAATGAATAGGATGAAATGTATAATTACTTAGTACAGTAAGTGGTAAGGAAGTAACATGAAATTATTTTCTATTTTCCACTTCTGCCTGTTTAAGGGTTAAGAGAAAGTTACTTTTTCAGAGCTGGGAGTGTGGGCTTAAAGTTAAATGTTTATTACACCTCATAATATAAGTACTATTTCATGACGAATAGCCTACTTTATTATGCTGTGGTGAATGTATTGTTGGATATACTGATGGAATCGAGAGCCTCCTATCTAATGAAATTAAACAATACTTTGTGACGTTACAGCCCTAATAAACAAATGCACAATCACAATTACCTGATTCTAAAAACTTTAAACCAAAGCCACTATTGTACATAGCTGCTGGTCAGGTAAAAACATCCATGGACATACATCATTGGAAATTCTCCATATGCACCACCTGTTTCTGAATCAACCTACACACAAATACAATGCAAAAAATATTTGCACACAAACTATAGTCAGCATGTTTAAACAACTAGAGCATAATACTGTCACATTTTGCTGTGTCAGGGTAAAAATCCTCTTATCCTTACTCAGAATTGGCACCAGTAGGCTACCATGAGCTTGTGAAGGAAGGGACTGAAACGGGGCAACATCAGATGTGTTTACGCAGTGCACTAACAAATTAGGCAAAATGACTAATAGGTTTCTAATAGGTGAAAACAGTTTTACAATACGCGACTATCCTTACTTGAGTGCCAATTTAGGCATTTGCCAAGTTCCCAATATGAACACACTGCCCTGCTTCCAGTACTTGTGGGATATACTTACCCTGTTTTGACCTTATACTGTAGTATGAGATAAACACTCTTGGGATTAATTCAAACACTGCAATCACATAAACTACCATATAAAGACTAAACATGCTTACCAAACTAGCATGTTAAAATATGTCTAACAAAGTCTTGAGCTAGAACTGAGACAAATATGGCAGGCATAAATTGATTCAAAACAAAAAAACCTATGACTACACATTCCATAGTTGATTTAGAACGTCAAAACCTTCACTGCAGTCACACGTGGAATGTCAATATAATAGATAACGATTTTACAAGTATTTGTGGGCCTTAACCTAATGTAAAACTGATTAGGAAACTATGATTCAATTATCTCTACAATAAGGTCTTATTTCTGTCTTTAGGAAATCTAAATATACTCAGTGTCCGCTTTATTCTTAGCACTTGTACACCTCCATATTCATGCAGTGATCTAACCAGCCAATCATGTACAATTATTCTGTGTAAACTCTAGAGACTGTTGTGTCTCAAATTTCCAAGAGATCTGAAATCATCCCATCTGGCACCAACAAGGATGCCACGATCAAAGTCACAGTGATCGCACTTTTTCTTCATTTTGATGTTTGATGTGAACAATAACTGAAGTTCTTGACCTCTACCTGCATGATGTTTTGCACTGTGCTGCTGGCACATGATTGGTTGATTGGATAACTGCATGAATGTGCAGATGTACAGGTGTTCCTAATAAAGTGAACAGTGAGTATATAGTCTTTCACAATTAAGTAAGGGCTTAGACTGGAATGGTTTAGGATTGGGATAAAACTAAAACTAAATTTCCTGAATCGCCACAAGGTAATGTCAAAATGGTACAATAGAGTGGATGAGTGATACTGGCAGTAAACAAAAACAGAACCTCCTGTAAAAACCTGTTATTAGTGCACACACTCAGCATGTCTTTCTCAAAGACCATCACTCATTCTCTTATTCATGCACATCACATGATAGGATTGGGGTGTTTCCACAGATCCCAAAGCTACAACAGAGCCAAACACAGCAGCCACCTTAGTATAGTCCAGCTAAAACCAGTTACAAGAGGCAAAATTAGCTGCTGAATGACAACAGTGATGACATTTTTAGGATTGCCTGCAGAACTGTTCTTATTTGATTCTATAGCCAAAGTGCAATTGAGGCCAATGTTATTAAATGAGTGGGCAGTTACATGAAAACATCATATAAACAATTAAAAACTCTTATGTAATTGTGAAGAATCAAGTATTTCCTAATCTGAACCTAATATGTACATATTTATAACACAAACATCATATCTACTACATGAGATTTAAAGCAGAAGAAAAAAAAGCCACTGATGTCTGCATCACCACCCGTGGCTGTCTCATGTAGAGTGCTAGCATTGTTTAGATGCCATGCTTGGAGTGATTCAGCGTTTCCAAGGTGACTAAGTTCTAGCTGACAAGGTGAAGGCTAAGAGAGAGAATGAGCAGGCAAAGGCTGAAGGACACTCACAGGGCATTTTTATGTCTGCCCTGCTGATTGTACATACAACTGTGGAGATGTAGCACCAGAATGTGACATGTGATTAGCAGATAATATTCAGTGTACATTTGAAGAGAGTTACATGATGCAAATTAATTCCTAGAGTGAAAAAGAGGTGGTGCTATATTTAGAAGCAGAAAACTAGCCCAGGCACATACACAAAGCAGAGAATGTTTCAGTAAAGATCATTGTGCTATACAGACCAAAAATGGGAGACTTATTTTTGGCAAAATAATCCTACATCTGACAATCCTAACACATTTAGTGCTTCTGTAAGAGCACAAGGTGTTTGTCTCTATATGAGCAATGCTCATAAATATGTTCACGTTTCAGTCTCAGTAATTTATATGTGAGGTTACAATAACTCTTACCTGTCCTCATCTGTGCCTGCAGATGTGGCTAAAGCACCGGCATCTCCACTGGCACTGCCCTCTTGTCCAAAACTGGCACTTGCTTCAGAGCCACACTGTCCAGCAAGGCCCAACACACCGCCTGTTGCTAGCCGGGGCAGAGAAAGTAGGGACTGGTGTTGGAAAAGTAGACGCCCAGCATCTTCGAGCTGGGAGGCAGTCAGAGGAGTCACACCACTGTAAGGGCCTCTTGCTAGGGGAAGCTGGGAGGACTGGCCTCCCTGGTGATTCAAGGTCAGACCAAGCCCACCAAAGTGACCTCCAGAAGGACCTCCTTGCGGGAGGGATGGAGGAATGCCTCGTTGAATATTGCTCTGAAGAGAAGACAAAGGTATACTAGATGCAGTCTTGCCTGTAATCGAGGATGTTGGTTGGGGTGGCTGATTAGCCTGCTGTTGCTGCTCTGGGGGCATTTGTGTTTGATGTTGCTGGACCTGATTTATCGTGCTTCCTTGGGCCAACACCATTTGTGGAACTGGAACTTGGGGCCTTGGTGATACAGACGGTGGGACAGCCATTGTGTTAGTCCCAACTGGAAGGCTAGGTCCTGGGGTTATACTGCTCTGAACTGGCAGCATCTGATGAGACTGAGCTGGGGCTTGGATGCCCTGTGAAATCGGGGCATAATCTACTGACTCCAAACCCTGGTTCATGAGCATGGAGGGCTGTTGATTTACAGGGTAGCCACTCTGCAACTGGCCTGTGTGGCCCTCTATGATGTAGGAGATCTGCTGTTGGGTCCTGGGAGGGGGAGACTGACCTTCAGTTCCTAATAGACTTGAGACTGAAGCAACCTGTGGGTTGTTAGGGGAGGCTACAGGTGGTGAAGCAAGAGTGTGTATTCCAGTATCTTGCAAATGTGCATGAAGTTGGGGAGTGGTTTGACTTGGGTGAACAGGGACAGCAGGTTGTACAAATGTCTGCTGGATAGGCTGTATTCCTTGATCTCCTGCACCACTCATTGTGCTACAAGATGAACCCCCACTTGTGCTTTCACTCTCGGAATGAATTAAGCTCTCCACAGCAGATGGAGCTGCAGCAGGAGCTTCTTTCTCATAATACTCTGTGCACATCCACCGTCCCTTTCGGAAGGGCTCAGAGCTGGAGTCCAGCTTCACCACCCTGAAACGGGATGCAATGGCTGTGGAAGCCTGATTCTGAGTGGTGCTGGAGGCTGGAGGAGACTGCACAGCTGTTGCTGTAATTCCTGTTTTACTGTTTCCTGCAGGCACTGTTGCACCAAGGAGGCCTCCTCCAATAGCAATCCCACCCCCTGGTATCCCAGCTCCACTGGCACCACATGTAGAGCCTGATGCTGAAAACATGGTCTGGTTCACTCTTCCAGTGGCACTAACATCAACAGCAGCAGCTTGGACTGGAGCGGATCTTTGGGTTCTATTCTGGACAGTAGCAACAGATTGCACAGTGGTGCCTGCAGATGGAGCACTGCTGTTTAGTAATGCAGAGCACACAGGTACCCCTTGAAATGGTTGTTGTGGTGAAGCCATTGAGGTCACCCCCTGGTCTTTGTAGTGTCCAGGAAGATGATGGCTGTGATGATGAACATTCCCATTCACCATATATCCTGGCTGAACAGAGTGCAGGTGAGGATTCACTGTTTCATTGGGTGATATAACTCCAGGAGTCTCTCCTCCATGTAGACTATTTAGTGTTTCTTCTGAAGAACTTCTCTCAGGAATTCCTGTGTCAGTGGCCCGTGACACAGACACATCAAGAATGTCAGAAGAAGACAGATCCTCAGTATGTGACTCATCCATATCATCATAGCTCTCTGTATCATCTGCTATACTGTTGTTAGTGCTAGCATTAACCTGTGCCGGCAAGACACTTGTTATCTGGAAGCCACTCTTCTTTTTTACTTGGGCCCCAGCACTTTGGTGAGATAGAGACTGCGTGTGTACATTCAGGCTGGTGGAAGGATGATGAGGGCTTGGTGAGGATGATCCAGCAGGGGGTGTATGGTGGATTAATAGTGATGATTGGTGGTCATCAGTCGGGATGGCATTACAGTTCATGCTGACTGCGTTCAACGAGGCAGACGGACCACCACTTCCCGTGTTACTGCCCCTACGACTGGTAAAAACAGATGCGTGTGCCACCTTCTTGGCCCCGGGAGAATCCCCGTTTGATTCAGAGTGATGCATTTCATAAAACTGTGTCTTCACTAGGTAGAGAGAGAGGCAAATGTAACTGCTTTAGTGAAAAGTGTCGGCTAGCGCACGAGCTCCGGTTTAAGGACTGATGTAGTTAGCAGAACGCTAGCTAACAAACAGTACAGCCCGTTTTAGTAATCACAAAATACAATATGCCAGCTAGTGTGATGACAATGATCAGCTACAATGAAATCGAACTGGTTTTGTGTGCAGAGCTTAACAAAAATACTCTAACACTAACTAGACATGCAGGTACTTACAAGCTAGCTACAATGCTAAAATACTTTCCCAGGTCAGCGATTGCTAGGTTGCCTGCGAACTGACATGTCTGACATACACACAAAAGTGCATGTGCGTGTTAAGCACGATTCAACACATACGTTATCAAAACACATATTTCTATGTTCCAAATTCAGGTCTGATACTGACGTTATCATACGACGATAGCAGTTGGCTATATAATATCGTACAAACTGCTGTCATACGACATCACCTCCATAATATTGGGACAAACGTTGACAAACGGGAGCGCTTATTAGTCTGCTTGATTGACTAATAAAGAAAACGCAACTAGAACATCTTCTACAACAAAATCATTGTTCTGGTTTTAGTCCTCTTCGAATGGTTGTCAATTTGTTAAATCCATTTCGCAACTGTTTCAACTGAAGGTTTGCTGTATCATCCTCTTTCCTATGATCTTCAGCCGCCCATTGGCATAGTTGAATGCAGTTAGCTAGCATGCTAACACACAAGCTAACAAATGCTCCTTTGACGACAGAAGTGGGAGGAGACCGCGCACCAGGCACAGTGGACAAGGATTCACTGGTTATGTAGTGAGCTGAAGGTTATTAATGATGACAAAAATGAAAATATCACAAATATAAGGCCAAGTTAAAAACTGTGGCTTGTGACACATTCTACTTTTTGCGCTTTTTTTCTTTTGGTTTCTCTTTAATCTGCGCTTCAGTTACGTCTCTACGTAGCAAGAAGTAGTGTCGCGTTCAAATTACGTCATCAGTCTGAGATTATTGTATAGCGGTAGTGTTTTTTTTTGTTTATTGTATATTTTATTTCAGCCTGTAATATTAACAGCATATGTTTTCACGTAAAAACTGTATCGCTGACATGGTCTATATCAGTGAGTTGTATGGATCAGCTGATCCAGTACTGACGTAGCCACGAGCTGTGATTTGATTGGTCAACTTCAGCTCCCATACATTAATTTTTGCATTCTTATTAAACAAGAACATAAAAAAAAAATTATTATAAACCTTATTTTCTTATGACCACAAGAAAATTTAGCAGCAACAAAATGATATGTTATGGAAAATAATAATACTAGTAACAAAATGAACACAATAAATCAGCAAATAGTTATTTAGAGAAGAAACACCTAGATAGATAAATAACATCCATTCATCTATGCATCCAATTGCTTATCCTACACAGGGTCATGGAGGAGCCTGAAGACTATACCATGGAACTCGGGGCACAAGCCGGCGGACACTCTGGATGGGGTGCCTACTCATCACAGGATAAATAAAATAAAATGTTTATTAATAAATAAACAAACAAACAAACCACAGGGGATCAGTTTTCAAGATACACTTTCACTAATGTATAGCGGTTGTGGTTATCCAATCTGTATCTGCCCGATTTGCGCACACATTTTTTTATGCTTTACGGCCCTACCCGATCTGTACCTCGTATGTGTGTCATGACATTACAGCACATTTTGTGACATGTTGAGTTATCTCACACCATATGTAAAAGTATATCAACTCTGTTGGGAACAGCATCAGTTACCACAGCAAATGCTCTTTAAGTGGAATATATTATTGGTGTGCAATAATGTACCATGCATGTGTGTTTTTTCACAAGATTACAGAATATTTTGTGCACCAAACTAGGGGTGTAATTTGGATCAATGCATTGATTTCAAAGGCAATAATTGAAATGTATCATCAACAATCAAATTGATTATTATCGATTCTAATTTATTTTAAGTTGATTATCAATTATAATTGATTCTGGGGCCAGGATTGATACATTCCCAGTTGTAGCCCTTTTAAAGGGGGAGTTTCTAAGGCAGTCAATCAGATCAACATCCAACTAAGAGAACTGTGAATCATTGCCTGCATCCCAGTTTTCTACTTTTCTGCTGCTATGCATTAGGGAGTATGCACCTTCATCAGGACAAGCATCATGGTACCAATCCTGCAACTCAGTGTGGAATGTCTGAACAGAGCCAAAAGAAATGTCATCCAACACACTCCTGATCAACACCACACAAACATCATCTTATTCCTGGAATCCCATTCTGAGTCTGAAGACAAGCTCTAGCTGGAAGGCTTTGATCTTGTCAGTTTCATCACCCACAGGAAACATGGCATTGGCTATACCAAGTAAGGCTAAAGCTCACGATCATTCTTCAGAGATCTCCAGCATTCAATGGCCGATAATAGAATCTCTGGGCACCACATTCTGCAGTGTCTACATTCCCCATCCTGTTGAAATGTAAACGTCATCTCTCGCCTGCATTCCTGCAAACTCTTGTTTGTGGCAATTTCAACAGTAGAAGCACTAAGTCAAGTTGAATGGTCTTGCATCAACTGGGCTCAGCCTCAAAACCTCCACTTTATCTTTGACAAGGATCCTTGTACCTTCTGTCGTATTAGACATGGTATCTGGACCTGCCCAGACCCATGCTATGTGTCTAACTTTGCTCAACACTGGTTCTCCAAGAAGTTTCCAAGATTTGGATACTGCCCAACTGTCATCTCCAGCTTCCAAAAAGGACAACGGAACTTCAGGAAGGCCAACTGGTGCAATTTCACTGAACTTACCAGCAAGCTGACGTCACGCTATCTGACACTTCTTCCACCGTGAATGAAGCCTGCTCTGTTTTTGCTCCATGCTGCATCGGTTTCATGGCATGGCAAAATTATTTTTTGTCAGTCAGAAAGT
Source organism: Pangasius macronema (assembly GCA_037577455.1). Lineage (NCBI taxonomy): Eukaryota > Metazoa > Chordata > Actinopteri > Siluriformes > Pangasiidae > Pangasius > Pangasius macronema. The sequence goes on from CM074946.1 coordinate 4,083,573, forward strand.
GGGAATTGTGGTTCTATGTTACTTTTTCTAACCACTAGGGACATTGTATAACACCAGGATACCTTCTAGTGCATACACAAGCCATGTGGTACAAGTACATGACAGATCACATGTAGGTCTTGGAGCTATCCTGTGCAGCTTGTGACTATGACTGGAGATATAGTTTTTTTTGTCCTCAAAAACTGTGATGGCTTCCAATTTTTTCTCTCTTCACTTTGGTCAGTGCATTCACTTCATGCTCTGACAGAGACCTTTGAGACTAGGACTCGATAGCTTAATTGTTTCGTAATTCAAGTCAAGTAGGTTTTTATTGTCATCCCTACCATAGTGCAATAAATGTAGCAGCAATACTGGCAGCAAAAAGAGTCTCATAAACAAAAAAAAAATTGTCTGATATAGCTTGGTGTCTGATGGAGCTTTGAGTCATACTGGGTCAGACGTTTGAATAGTCTAGATCTCAGGAAAGAAACTGAGTCTGATGGTGGTGGCACATATGCTCTGGTAATTCCAGCATATTGTTGTTTTGCATACAAGAGACAGTGTTTTATACCAGCTATGAAAAAGGCTTACACTGGTCAAGCCGGTATAAGAGAAAAGCTATTAACAAAAAGCTTGACTAAGCAAAAAGATTTTCAGTCTAGACTTAAAGACTGAGACTTTGTCTGAGTCATGAACACTGTTCAGGGCTGTTCATGGAAGGCAGGTCCATAACTGGGGGGCTTTGTAAGAAATGGCGTGTTTATTCACCTACTGGAACACTCAGACAGCGAGACATTACAATAGTCCAACCTAGATGTTTTTTTTTTTTTTAAATTTTAAAAAAAAAAAAAAGCATGAATTATTTTTTCTGCATCATGTAGTGACTTTAGTAGTGACAAAAGACAAGGTCTTTTACTGCTGCACATGATGTAACTGAAAGGCCATGCAGAGTTAATACATAATCAGAAAGCTTACTTCTAACTGCCTGTGGTCCTAATAAAAGTACTGCTGTCTTGTCATAATAACGCATCCACCATCCAGTGTTTAATGTTTTTTACACATTCCACAAATATTTAGCAGGTGTGTGTCATCTGGCTTTATTTAAAGATACAACTGTGTGTCATCGGTATAGCAGTGGAAGCTGTCACCATGTTCATGAATAATTATACCCAGAGTTTGCATATATAGTGAACCAAGCAGTGGGGCTAGAACAGAGCCTTTTGGAAGACCAAATATTGCTTTTGTGTAAATAGAGAAGTCACCATCTATATTTACATATTGATAACAATCAGTTAAATAAGCAGTTGATGACAAAAACATTATAAGAACTGTGAAGAGAAACCCCAAAAAAACACTGACAGTGACATAATCGTCTACAGGGCAGGGGTGAAGATATCACTATCCACTGTTTCAAGACTTTGAGAGCAGAAATATAGAGGCCATACCACAAGATGCAAACCACTCCTCAGCAGTAAGGCTCAGAAGGCCATATTGGGATTCAAAAGAAATACAAAGATGAGCCACAAAAGTTCTGGAACAGAGTTTTATATACAGAGGAGACCAAGATCAACCTCTATCAGAGTGATGGAAAAGCCAAAGTGTGAAAAAAGAAAGGATCTGCTCATTATACAAAACATACAATCTCATTGATCAAGCAAGGTAGTGTCATGGCTTGGGCTTTCATGGCTGCTTGTGGAACAGGCTCACTAATATTTCTTGGTGATGTAACTCATGACAGTAACAGCATAATGAATTCAGAAGTCTACAGAATTCTGCCAGCTAATTTACAGAGAACTGCATCCAATCTAATGGAGAGGAATTTCATCATGCAGCAAGGCAATGACCCATACACACTGCCAACACAACAAAGGGCTTCATTAGGAGACAAAATTGAAGTTTTTAGACTGCACAACACCAGACATTAGCTCAGTTGAGCATTCATTTCCCTGAAGAGGAAACTGAATGGAGAGAGAATAATAAGAAGCAGCCCTTATTCATCACATATAGATTATAGCATAATGAAATTATTTTTCTTCTCATATCCCAGCTTGTTAAGAAGCTGGGATCAGAGCGCAGGGTCAGTCATGATCAGGCGCCCCTGGAGCAGATAGGGTTAAGGGCCTTGATCAAGGGCCCAACAGTGGCAGCTTGGCGGTTCTGGGGCTTGAACCCACAACCTTCTGATCCATTACCCAGAGCCGTAACTGCTGAAATCCACCAAACAACAACAACTGAAATAAGCTGTGGTACAAGCAAGCAAGTCAATGTCTGTGGGAGAGTTTCAATAAAATTGTATACAGTAGTTGATGTGATTGTATACTTAATGCAGGAGCGTGACTTGGTGCATTACTAAAATACATTTTAAATGAAATGAGGTAGTGATATGAGACAGTCATATTAAACCAGTCCGAAGCTATCTTCTAAATAGCAATATTAAATCAAGATTGTGTCCTCCCAAAGGAATAGGTTCTATTATATTCTACCCCTACTGAGTCTAGAATGGACACAATCGCTGTTCTCAGAGGGTCCTGTGGCTAACATGTTTGAAGAAGTCAGCAAATTCATGTAGAAATCCAGTATACAGCCCTGGGGGTCTGTAAATACTAATTAGTGGAAACAACAGAGTAGATTTCTTTTCTGTGGTTATGTACACTACATGATCAAAAGTATATGGACACCTAACTTTCACACCCAAACTGTTGCCACAGAGCTAGAAGCACAGAATTGTCTGTAATTGTCACAGAGCTCTGACCTCAACCCCACAGATCACTTTTCGGATAAATTGGATGAACTGACTGTATGCCAGGCCTTCTTGCCCAACATCAGTGCCAGACTTCACTCATGTTCTTGTGGCTAAATGGACAAGTCCACACAGCAACATTCCAAATTATAGTGAAACAGCTTCCCAGAAGAGTGGAGATTATTAAAATAGCAATGGGGGTGCTGAGTCTGGAATGGGATGTTCAACAAGCTTATATGAGTGTGGTTGGTCAGTTGTCCACATAGTGTTTATATTAGTATTAAAAAAAAAAAACTTCAAATGAGTAATTCATATCCAGTTCAGTATCATAGCCACTTCTGCCAGATAAACCAGGGGCTAGCTTCATTTAATGCTACATACATGGTCTAATCCATGTTTCTGTTAAACACAGTACATTAAATCCCTGATCAGTGATGGTCTCATTTACACTAAACGCTTTAGATATAAGAGGTCTAATATGTAGCAGTCCCAGCTTCAGATCAAAGGTGCTGGGTATGCCTTTGGTATGATCTAATTTTACGTTAATTATGGTTAATAATAAACACTGAATATTTTTATATTGTTTCACTTAGGAAACAGACACATATATGAATATGTTGGAACCTGAGTGACTCAAGTTCAAGTCATCAAGTATAGCCAATCGTTCTTGCTGAAACATGCAAGGAAGAATAAAATTCAGTTTCTTCCACTATTAATATTTCAAATTTGTGCATTTGTTTTACTTTTATTAATGAACGAATATCTGCAGAGCATAACACACTAACTATTCTAGCTATAAATTGCAGTTTAGAGCATTAGAGCAGTTTATAGCAGTCCTCCATTTATAGCCTTTTGTCCCAAGGCTATGTGCACAGTTGTCAAAATTACTAATCTCAGCAACATTTTTTCATTTATAACAGTTAAGCAAGTTCTTTTGTCAAGTCTTAAAAATTAATTTTTAGATTTAATTTGTTGCTAAGACTCAAATCAACATAAGATTCAAATGCTGGTTCATTGCTGAGAAAAATTTTACTGCAACAACGAAGCAATAATATTTACCTGAATAAACGCATTACAGTTACACAAAACTTGACAGACATGTTAACCAGATGTAAAATTAGACTTATTAAAAGTAGTCAACTGTGTGGAGTCTGTGTGTATAAGTAGTGATACAAAATTCAGTTAAATCCTTCAACATGCTGTTCTAATCCTGTAGGAACAGGGGGGGTTATATTTGTTCCTTCTTGTGTCCATTAAATAAACTGTTAGAAAATTAAAATAATTCATATTCACATGGATAAACATGTTTTAATCAAACACAGAAATCATTAATCAATGTTAAATGTAAGTTAAACAAAACACTAATATACACAAACTGTCTTGGTCTTCAATTTGAGATGTTTGATTTGTCACTTAAAATTAAACAGTATGGCACTGGTAACCACAGAAATCTCTGAGATAACATTGTCACACCCCTCATTTGTAAGCATTGTAAGCCAAGTTCTCCATTCTGCTGTAGTCAACATTCTTGGGGTGACCATTCACTTAAAAAGATTCATGGGACTCTTAGTGACTCCTAACAAGAATTTGATCTTTGTCATCAAGTGACAAAATCAGATAAAGCCTGATGGCCTTTGGTAAAAAGTAGCTGAGGTGTATTCTGAGTGATAATGATAAATGTTGCCTGGGCAAATCTCTATCCTGTGGTACCCCAATAGAACAATCAACAGCTACTAAACTAAGCAAAATGTTTGAGCTCCACACTGAAAAAAAGCTTATTAGTGAAGTGAGCTTTTGTTTAGACACACCTTGGGGGTCAGCTATGTCTCGACAGAGACCAGCAGAATGAATCCATTTCCTTTGTTATGTCCTTTACTGAACAGTCTATCCTGTGACACAAAGGAAGTATTCTCTTTCTAAGACTGGATGACCAGGCAACTCATCACAAATGAATGCTCCATTCCATAGATAATTATGTTGTTATGCCACTTTCACTAACATCATTTCCTGACACAGAACCATTCATAGTTACTGAAGCAACATCAGACATCACCAGATTGGAGTCTTTACAAGCTAGTCCAAAGAATTCCTTATGGGTTATATAGCGAATGCACTGAAGCACCACATTCCTTTCATGGCGAATATCTTGGGCCAACAACTGTAAGGAATAAAATACAACACTGTTTACAATAAATTAATGAATCATCATGCATTATATAACATATTTCATGAGTACACTTCTTTTTACCAGTAAGGACATGTGTGAAGAATTAAAAATAAATCAAAATAAGCCCAATAGATCAACTGAAAGTAATGTGTATGCTATATTGTAACATTTCTCACCATTTCTAGTAAAGTAGGACGACAGTTCTGTGGTCCAGTCCTAGGTTCATTATATCGCCTTCCCCTTCGTCTACCTCCACGACTCCCTCCTCTCCTCAGAAGACGTGACTCTGAATGAGGATGTGGTACTTGATGGCTGATCTCTAATTCCTCAGTTGTTGGCCTCCTCTCAGGCATTGGTGCACTGTTCTGGTTTGGGTTAGAATGAGCTGCAAGCAAGACCTTGTTCTCCTCTAAAGCCAGAGCACTTTTCAGGATTGGGGCATCTGACAAAAATTAATAATAAACACAAAACCCACTTGTAAAATAAAGCATTTAGCCTTTGCAATACTGAAGAAAACCTGTCATTTTTAGAAAAAGATACAGGTTGGCATCATCCTAAAGAATTACTGAGTTACTTTTTATTTTGCATGTTTAAAAATGGCAGCTATAATACTCAAGTAATTTATTTACAGCTTTACATTTGGAACAGGCCTGAATTTGCTGTCATCATAAAACTTACTTTTTAACAGTGGCTGATGTTATTGGTTAGAGGAATGGTGCTTGTTTCCATGGTATAGAATATGGAAAAATATTTTTTTTCTTGTAAGTACTCAGCCGCACCAATATCTCCGTACCATGCACCTGCTCATTCAGTATCTGCTGCATCAACTGCTTATATCTTGTATAACAAGGGTACTGAAATAGTAAAGCCACCATATAATGCCAGGCAATTTAACCCTGTCCAAAGGCATATTAATGAAAGGAAAGCTGTTTGGTTTGTTTACCAAGTAAACACTTGTGCATGTTTAGGTAACAGTTTTACATATTGCATACAGTAGCTAATATCTTTTCTTTTTGCTAGGATTCTAGTGGTTGATTCTCAAGGTAATTGACAGGTTAGGGTTGTTTCATGACAATTACAGCTGACTGTCTTGTAGTATGAACACACCGGCACTTCCTTTCCAACCAGACATCTTGAAGAAAGCAGGCTTCTCCATCGTTTGACTGTTTAAATGCCACAGGTTGCCCATGTTAAGTTGTATTGTTAGGAAGGATTCTAATTTTAATCCTAATTTCATAAATATGCCATTTATGCAAACATATTGTAAATCTGCAACCAAAACTGGCCTATATAATTATGTCAACTATATATTGGATGTACTTTCTTTCTACTGAAGTATAATAATAATAATAATAATAATAATGTAGCCCTAGTTATGGATTTTAGTAGTTCAATTGTCTCCACACTTCGTGCAATCAGTTACAGTTCTTCTTTACTTAGACCAGGGGTCTTCAATCATATCGGCAAAGGGCCAGTGTGGCTGCAGGCTTTCATACCAGCTAAAATGGAGGGACACTTGACAATTGATTGGAGACCAAGATGAACTGATTAAACAAGTGGAAACAGGTGTGGCCTGTGGCCTGTAGCCACAATGGCCCTTTGTGGATAAGATTTAAGACCCTTGACTTAGACATATCACACTCAATTTTCACATACAAATTTTCATCTACTTCACAAGATGGTGATATTACATTTGCGCTCAGAAACATGTCAGCACTGACCAAGATAGTAGGTTTTGTGGCAGATGGAGGCTCTCAGTGAGCGGGGCTGGGGTGTGTGCGCGTGTGAGAAACAGGAGACTTTAGCCTAACTGAACTGAACCAAGCTGCTGGAAAGCAGCCAATTTACTGCAAGTGGGAGTTGAGCTCGACTGAACTGAAGCAAGATAAGCTGCTCGAATGCTGCCAGTTTTCTGCTGGATTTCTTTTTTTTTGTTTTTGCCTTTTTCCCCTGTGCATGGGCACAGACAACAAAAATAAATGCTCAGTAATCACAATAATCCCACCCTGAGTGCAATATTCATTTGAGCTGCGTAGCATCACACTGGTGCCTAAACTAGGGGGAAATGCTGCTCAGAGAACATTTTCACGGGGACTAGTCCTTCCGTCCTGGTTAATCCAGTCAGTAGTGCAAATGCAGGACTGACAGCAGGCTCTTGTGAGTCTATAGAAGCAGCAAGGGAATCTGACCAGAGTGGTAAACAGCCAAGCTGTAGGCTGATCTGTCATTCAGAGCCTGCTGGCCACCTCGCCTTCTCCCATGAGCCATAGGGACTGTCAAGAACCAGGGCATTACCAGGCAGAGTGCACGAAGATGGATCAGAGTAAGGTGCTTCCACTATTTTCAGTCTCACTGCACCCCCCCACCACCCCCTGGGAGGTGAAGGTGAGATGTATTCACAGGGATGTGCACGCTTATCTGATGATGTGTCTCATAATTATGTATAAAATGTTCAATTAGGTGTCAGTGATTAACAGGGACAAAGTCCAAGCTGAGACAGTACTAATCTTTCTCTATTTTTCTATTATCCAAGACCGATTATATCGGGTGAGCTGGTACTCGCACCAGAGAATCCATGACCCAGGTGCTGGTACCAAAAAGCCGCAAAGAACCACCTGGGGCACCTTGGGGTAGAGAAAACTCTAGCCAAGCTAATTTCTCATTTTTACGGGCCAGGAATTCATGGTAATGTTCGTCTGTGGTGTGCATCTTACTGTGAATGTCAGCTGGTGAATACACCGGCCATCCCAAATGTGCCACTGTGCCCGCTCCCTTTTATTGAAATTGTCACCCCTTTTTTCAGAATTGGCCATTCTCATCAGGCCATTAGACCAGTCAGCACAAGGATATTGCTTCGTATTAGTTCTGGTTCTTGTGAGGATAATCTCAGAAAAGAGCAGTGAAGCTCTTAGTGCTGCTAGATCAGTGTGTCTCTCCACCCTAATTGAAGATAACAGAAATAATCCTAGATTCTTATTTAATACTGTAG
>CM074946.1:4107469-4118148 GCA_037577455.1 Pangasius macronema
CTTGACTTTGTATCTTTGATTCTGTGTATGCACCTGACATCAAGACAAATTCCTAGTACTGTAGAGTGTCCTTTACTATACCTGGCAATAAACTGTTTCTGATTCTGATTCTGATACATGGTCAGTAGGACACTCTCTTGCCACTGCTCAAATATCATTAATAATGGGCCTATAGAGGGCCTATATAAAGAAAAAATACATACTGTATATCTCTTCAACTGTTTTACATTGGAAGATTACATTTGCTAGGCTTTTTTCTTAATCTCCAATTATTTTTCTAATTAATACATTTGGATCAGAAATATAGCCTACTTCTTACCTGCATACTCGTATAATGGCAAACTTTTGGACCCTGGAGAGAGAGTGTGTGTGTGTGTGCACGCAAGCCACGAGCACTGAACTTGTGCACTGCTGTAAGAAGTAATAGACTTGCGCATATGTTTCAAGAGCCACTGAGTACTAAGTATATTTAGTGCTTTAAGTTTATTTAGTGGTTGATTACCTTACTTACCTTCAGTAAGGTGTATTGTGTGTGCATATTATGTATGACTGTGCTATTTTGATTGTTGCTGACTTTAACTAACCTGAATGTATAATATGGTAATGTTAGGGTGATATATGCTGTTATGCTTTTGGCATCAGTATGATTATGCTGAATTCTGCTGCTACTTTGTAGTGTAGTGTGTTTTTATGGCTTGTGATATTGTACTTTATGTTTAATTAATGTAGAACTGTGCTGTTATTCCTACTGCGTCAATCACACAGCCAACATTTGAAGACCTCATATTGGGAACAGTCAACACACACTGAGCACTTTATTAGGAACACCTGTACACCTCATTCTTGCAATTATCTAATCAGCCAGTTGTTTGACAGCAGCGTAATGCATAAAATCATACAGATACGGGTCAGCAGCTTAGGGTAATGTTCACACCAACCATCAGAATGGGGGAAAAAAGGGATCTTAGTGATTTTGACCATGGCATGATTGTTGGTGCCACATGGGCTGGTTTGAGTATTTCTGTAACTGCTGACCTCCTGGTATTTTTACACACAACAGTCTCTAGTGTTTACTCAGAAGAGTGCAATAAAGAAGAAACATTCAGTGAACAGCAGATCTGCTGACGGAAACTCCTTGTTGATGAGAGAGGTCAACAGAGAATTGCCAGACAGGTTCTAGCCGAAAGAGAAGCTACAGTAACTCAGATAACCACTCTGTAAGTGTGGTGAAAAGTATAGCAGAAAAGCATCTCAGAATGCACAACACCTGAACCTTGAAGTGAATGGGCTACAACAGCAGAAGACCATGTCGGGTTCCACTGCTGTCAGCCAAGAAGAGAAAGCTGATGCTGCAGTGGGAACAGGCTCAACAAAACTGGACTGCTGAAGACTGGAAAAACGTAGCCTGGTTTGATGCATCTCGATGAATCTCGATTTCTGCTGGTAGGGTCAGCACCAACAGCATGAATCCATGGGCCCAACCTGCCTTGTGTCAACAGTCCAGGCTGGTGGACATGGACCATAATCTCAAAGGAATGTTTCAATCATCTTGTGGAATCCATCCCATGAAGAATTGAAGCTATTTTGAGAGCAAAGGGAAGCCCTACCCAGTATTAGTATAGTGTTCCTAATAAAGTGTTAGCTGAGTGTATATCCATGGACTAGAGATGCAGTACTTATTATGGAGAATGTTTGAGGAGGAGTATCGTAGATTATTTATATTATGCATATAATATTCACAATTACCCAGATAGCAAAAATGTCTGGGCAGGTTCTGGCTTACATTTGGGTCTACTGGTTTAGTTCTGGCAGTGGTAAGTGGTATGCCATATTCAGCCTGAAAAGACCATTTGGTTAAAGTCTGACATGAATCTGGTTGACCCAAGGGGGGAAAAAGGCACAAACAGACTACAGTTCACCAGGCTGATTTCTGGTCTGAATCTGGTTAACTTAAAAGGAAGAGGATAAAAGGCACCATCTTATTCAATTTGGTCTCTCACAGTTTCAGGAAAAACCCAAACTGTTAGTCAAGTTTGTGTTCTATGCCTTCTTTGCTCTTCGTTTTATTATGAAGAAACTCTAATTCTGCCAAAGTAAGATAAGTTTATTTCTGTATTCTATTTTTGCTGTAAATTCTTTATTTACCCAAATGACTGATATATTAGTATCATACAGTTGTTGTGCTTGCTGTAGTTAGCTAGCTAGCTAGGCTGACCTGCATCTGATGTGGTTCTCCGTGCCAACACCAACCTTCAACTGGATCTAACTGGAGCTCTTAACTGGAGCTATTTCACTTTGGAATTGCAGTTCCCTTTGCATTTGCATTTCTGATTTCTTGCCCAGAAACCTGTCAATCAGTGTTGGAGTGGGAGTATACTACGGGGCATGTTTGTATTTAGAACTGACGTAAGTCACAGTCGACTACATTTTAGAGTGCCTTGCATTCGAAGGCCAAGAAGAAATATGTACTGAAGAGACGATTGTGCTGATGCTTGGATAAAAGTTTATGTTAAGGATTTACAGCAGTCCATAGTCTTATTTGCCTTGGTGTTCCTTATGCCCTCCAATGCTTCAAGATATTGATAAAGCTTGAACTTATAGTGTACAAAGTTTGGTACCTTTTTTGAGCATCAATATATATTAATATGATATTTACCTAAAATAATAAATAAATTAAGAACAAAAATGTTCTTTTCTAAAGGTTTGTCATAAAAAAATAATACGTTTTCTTCCAAAAATAATGTCAACTCCAGTAATCTCCTTAAAGAAAACCTGAAAGTCACACTAGAACAATTTAGTACAAATACAGTCAAAGAAAAGATGAGCAATACTCTCGTCATTCAAATTACATAACACAGGTCAAATCAATATATTTCTTAAATCTTGTTATGATCTGGTTTACTGAATAAATACAGTGAATAATTTTAAAATGAAACCTCTTGAATCCTATTGGTGACACAATATCTCCTAGAAACTATGAAAGCTTCCTCCCACTTAATTTCCTGAAAATGTGAATCCCAAAAACTTTTACCTGGAAGTGCACTAAATTTACATTTACATTTATGGCATTTGGCAGACATCCTTATCCAGAGCAATTTACAGTTACCTCATTTATACAACTGAGCAGTTGAGGGCCTTGCTCAAGGGCACAGCAATGGCAGCCTGGCGGTGCTGGGATTTGAACTCTCAACATCGTTTGAGTACAACATCTTAACCACTGAGCTACCACTTATTTAAATGACTGATACATCTGTCTAGGGAAACTATTGTTGCATTTTTTTTAATCAACAATACTTGTACCATCTAACTTTTAAATTGAAGTCAAGATTCATATTCCAATCAACAATATCAATGACACGGTACAGAAAGGAGTCCAGTAAGTATTGCATCAAAGTTGAAGTCACTGACATCACTTCCAAATACAAACACACCCCATAATATTACTCCCACCGGGACTAGGCTCCCTTTTTTTTTGAATGAACTTTGTTGAACAATGTAAACTTTACAACCATAAATGGTACAAAATGCAGAATTTCTTAATCAGGCAACAGACAAGCATCATAAGATAAGGAAAAGAGCAAGATACATATATTATAATGAAATAAAAATAATAAAAATACTAGGGGTTTTCAGAAAGTTTAAGATTTTCTATTAAATTGCAGAAGTTTAAGGCATTCTTTTTCTTCATTCGTTTCAGCGACAAAAATAAATGCCAGTTCTTTATGAAATATGTAGAAATTTGGAAGAATTTTCAAGAATCTGTTCTTATGCAAAAAGAACTTCCCAAGTATAATAATTGTGTTAACTGCTAAATCATGTGTTTTATCTATCAAAAATTAAGCCAAATAATACATTTTCCTTTGTTAAAGTAGGTAAATCAAATTTAGGAAATAACCAGTAATGCAAATTTTCCCAAAAGGCACAGGCAAATTTACAATCATAAAAAAGATGTTCAGTAGTTTCAATTTGATCATCACAAAAGGAACAGTTGTTAACATCAAATTGACATCTCAAAAATTCTCTAGAAAGATATATCCCATTAAGAATTTTAAAATGGACTTCCTTTGCTATTGGTGCAACTGGAAATTTCAAATATTTTGTTCTTAAATATTCAATATTCTGAATATTCAATTTTTATTTGAAGAAAAGAGATATAGTTCATTAACAAAAACATTCAGGATTACAGTATTGGATAAATTTATGTTAGTAATAGAAACTCCATTCACCAAAAGCTGAGGAAGACAAGGTGTTACATTATTTTGAGATAAATTACAAGACATCTGAATTATATATTGTGGGATAGCTTTGATGATGTTATCATATTGTTTTCTGTCAATTAAATTAAATTTGTAACTAAAAGTTTCAAAAGACATTACTCCAGTATTATCTAATATGTGCATCACAGACCATATTCCTTTCTCCCACCAGTTTTTGTAGAATAAAAATTTGTTCCTAAATACAACATATCTACAGTTCCATAAAGGGACATTATGGGGACTGAAATTATGCTTAGATAATTTTCCAATAAAGTAAAACCTGTTGATGAAACACTGATAACTTAACAGAGAGTTTTTTTCAGGTCATAATCACATCTAAGGAAAAAATGGATACCTCCTAATTTCATAAATATTTGACTGGGGATATGAAACCCAAAATATTTTTCAAAAAGGATCTTACCAATTTGTTTTAATCATACCATTAATACATTCAATGTCAAGGGCTTTTAGTCCTCCTTCTTCATATTCTTTGACCAACATTCCTTTTCTAATGTGGTGTGTTTTTCTTTTCCAGATAAAATTAAAGTTAGCTTGGTTTATAGCTTTTATTGCATTTTTAGATAGAGATAGAGTAGGCTAGGTAAATGAGTCTAGAAATACATTCCATTTTTGTAAAAAAAAAAATTCTGCCAATAAAAGAAATGTCTCTGAGACCACAAGTTTAAATAGGACTTACACTTTTGTGGTAATATAACTGTGCTATTCATATTTTTATAAATTAATTTAAGTAGATTAATAAATCTCCTAAACCAAATAATTCTAAAGTATGAAAAATAAATTTGTGTTCAATCATGTCAAAAGCTTTTAAAAAAAATCTAGAAATAAAATGAAATAAACCTTCATCTTCAATTAAGTAATTATAATCCAGTAAGTCAAGCACAAGTTGTATATTATTGTGAATTGAGTGCCCTTTTAAAAAACCTGACTGCGTCTCTGAAATAATCTGTGAAACTTAGGTTTTTGATCTGTTAGCATAAATATGAGTTATAGTTTTATAATCATTATTAAGCAGGGTTATGGGCCTACGATTGTCTATTTATTTACAATTTTTTTCCAGGTTTGGGAATGAGAGTGATGATCCATTGCTTCATAGTAGTTGGAAGAATATGGGATTCAGATATTTTTTTCAACATATGAAAAACAAGGTCTTCAATATACTTTCAAAAATGCCTATAGAAGTTACTTGTTAATCCATCTGAACCAGGCGATTTGTCTAATGGTAAACAATTCATTGCTTTTTCCACTTCCTACATACTAATATCTGCATCACAAATATTTTTAAAACTCTCACCTACTGTGGGGATCCAATCCTTAATGTGATCAAAGAAAGCATCAGCATCTGTATGTGAATAAGAGGAGGAGTATAAATTACTGTAGAAACAATACATTTCCTTAGATTTCTTTTCAAAATTTGTACATTCTTGATCATTAATCAGTAACACTTTAACACCGTTACATTCTTGTCTCTTTTTGTTCCAGTCTACAAAAATATGCTGAACTCCTTTCCCCCTCCTCTATCCACTTTGCACTCTTTAATCTCAGTAGCATTCAGCTCCAGTAGTTTGGTGATGTTAACCACCATGACTGAGTTTTCTCTCAGCTGGTCACCGAAGCTATCAATTTTGGAGGTTAGCTTTTCAGTAGCTTCAACAAGAGATGCGTTTAGAACTTCTGACGAATCCTGTGAGGTTTTTACCTTCGAAGGTGGCACTGTACTTTTCGTTGGAGTGACATCCATCTGTGAGTAGCCATGGTCCATGTTTGCTTTGCCTGAGGCAGCGGCTAATCTTGGATCAATCTTTCCACTCGGCATGTTCGCATTAAAACTTTGATTAGACTTTAAATTCTAGCTATAAAATGTTTCAGTCCTTTCTTAAAATGTTCACTTTACTGTGGGTAATCCTGATTAATTAAAACATTGAATTTACAAGTAAATTTAGGGGCAAATAAACGAGATCTTAGAAAGTTCTGTTTGCCCGGTTCGCCATCGACCCTCCTCCAGATGGCTGCGTGAAGTGACGCTTTTAACGAGCTCTTCATCACAAAAATTAAATAAGCTGAAAGGAAACGAAATCGAAACCCGAATCCATCTTTTAATCAGGACATTTCTACTGACAAAGTGCTACTTAGCAGTGGTCACGTTTACCGTCAGTGTTGTACTGAAGGAGGATTATGGAAATGTCCGGAAAGATGCTGGATGAGAAGGAATTCCCAGCATTACCGCTGACCCCGAGTGAAACACCTGCGGCGAAAAAGAAAACAATTCAGTCCGTTAAGACTGCTTCTGATTCTGACATTATTGGCACGTTGTCTCAGTTTATCTACGAAAGATCTGATAGCATCGAAAAATTGGTGAGACACGCAACACGGAGAGAATTGATGAGCTGAGCAAGAAGATTGACATTGCGTTTGCCGATATCAAAGAGATGAAAAGCAAAGTGGAGGGTCGTGTGTGAGAATTGGAAAAGCCAGTAAAAATGCTTGAACAGGGAATGGATGAGTTTGAATCCTATTAGAGACGGTGGAATTTGAGACTGTAAGATGTCCCGGAGAATAAGGATGAAAACGTGCGTCTGCACACCGTGTAGCTCTGGAGGTCGCAGTGGAATAATGACATATGGTTTGCTCATGGCTCTGAGAGGTCTGCAGGGGACGCTACGTTAAAGAACACTTTTTCTGGAAATGTTTTGGAGGTGTTCTCAGACCCTGCAGTATTTAATATTTGTTTTGTTTAATATTTATGGATATAACCTTAAAACAGAAAATGGTAAGCTTTTTGAATCTTTAGAGGAAAGGATTCTACTCTGGTTTCATAAGCATCCACAGTTATTTTTACTGATTGGAGGGGATTTTAATATTACCTTAAATGACTTGGTTGATAAGTGCCTCCAAAGCATCCAATAGTATTTACTATTTAAGGACCTTCATGCAGAAATATAATTTGATTGATATTTGGAGGGAAATTTACCCTAATCAGTGCTCTTATACATGGAGTAATAAAAATGGTGCAAGGCAGTCCCGCATAGACTTGTTTTTGGTTTCTGGGAGCATCTTAAAAGAGAATGTGTCAGTAAACATTCTAGTTACTCCCTTAACAGATCACAAGGCAATTTATATAAATATTAGATCTTCCTCTTTTGTAACATCATGTTATAGTACTTTTTGGAAAATGAATGTTTCTCATCTAAGACATGAGGCAGTCAAATGGGAACTTATAAAATTAGTATCCTTTTACTGGGATTTGGCACAAAAGGAAGGTACTTTTAGTAGGTACTGGGAACTTCTAAAATATGAAGTTGGTAAATATTTAAAAGTCTTATGGTAGTTTTCTTTCTAAACGTAATAGAATTTTGGAGGAGCACATTGTATCTGAAAGTACCTCTCTTTCCATGGTTTCTCCCGATAGACTTTTACCGGAGGAAAAAATACAATTAAGTGATTTACAGTGTAAACTGGAGGAGATATATAAACGTGAAGCAGAGGGTGCATTTGTCTGGTCTAGAGTTAAGTAGTTAGAACAGGGGGAACAAAATTCCTCAAAGTTCTTTAACCTTGAAAGACAGCGAGATATAAATTTAACTCAAGTCACCACATTAATATTAATGGTATTGTTACTGATGACTCAAGCTATTTCTCATTTTTGTTATAATTTTTTGTTATAATCTTTATAAATCTAGCTATTGTACTGATTCTGCTACTTTTTTTCTTGACTCTCCTAAAAATACTAATACAATTAGTGCTTTAGAGAAAGAATGCTGTGATCAAGATATAGTCTTAGAAAAAGTAAATGTAACAAATGGCAATAACAGCATTGCAGCAGAATTCTAGAAATGTTTCGCAGATAATCTTGCCCCTTTCCTTTTAAATATCTTCATTGAGAGTATCAAAAACCATGAACTTCCTCCTAGTTTATTTCAAGGAATAATAACCCTCATACCCAAACCAAAAAAAGATTTACATTTGATTGTAAATTTAAGTTTTTTAAATAAGTTTATTAAATCACAATTATAAAATTCTGGCTCTTATATTATCTAAAAGAATTAAAAATGTTTTAAATTCTTGTTTTAAATTATTGAGGGGCATTAGGCAGAGCTGCCCTATTTCCCCTTACCTTTTTCTTCTCACAGCTCAGATTCTTTGTTCTCATATAAAAGCCAGCAGTTTAAAAGGGAAAGAGAAGTGGTTATCAGTCAGCTTGCTGATGACACAACCTTTTTCTTAAAGATGAAAGGCAGATTCCACTTGCAATAAATATTATTGATTCATTTTTGTAAAGCCTCAGTTTTATGCTTAAATATTCAGAAATGTGAACTTCTTGCCTTTAATGACTGTAATGAATCATTTGTCCATAATATCCCAGTGAAAGAAAAAATTGTTATCTAGGTGTTTTATTTGTTAAGGATCAGAAAGAAAGATGTAATCTTACCAACCCCTTATTGATAAAACACAGAAAATATTTAACCAGTGGCTACAAAGGGATCCGTCTTTGAGAGGTAGGGTACTTCTCACAAAGGAAGAAGGCCTTTCAAGGCTTATTTGTTCCACTCATTCTGTTCGTCTGGACCCAAAATTGGGTAAAAGTATTGACCAGCTACTCTTTAATTTTTTTATGGAAGCATTCAATACATTGCATTAGAAAATCTGTTGTAATGAACACGTGAAAAAGGGGGTCTTAATTTTTTGGATTTTAGTACTTTAAGTTACACCTTCAAGTACTGAATTGCTATTGCTATTTTAATATGACAGGGTAGTAACTTGTAAGACATGGAAAATCCAAATGTAAATGGATTTTGCCTTTCCATTATACGTTTGTGTAAATGAAAATGCAAACAGTAATACTCAATTTGCCTTTTCATTTGAATTGTGTCACAATTTATGTGACCACAAATAGAAAATGCAACTGCAAATACAATTTGCAATTACTTTTGAAATTTGTCTGGAAAATATTTCCATGGGAGTCTAATTTACCCAAACAAATCAAATTTAACCACTCCCACTCAAATTTATGAAAATTTGCATAATATTTTAAATATATTTTTGCAAACACTTCCTAGGACTTTTTGGCCCATGTTCCCAAAATTGGTGTCAAATTACTCAGCAGAGATTAATATTCAAGAATTAACACGTTATGCAAAGTTTGGGGGCATGGATGTCAACAGCGGGCAGAGTTAAGTTCAAATAGCTGTTTCTCAGGAACTGAAAGTCTGAGCTGAAATTTGGTGTGCTGAAAAATGGCTCAAAACAAAACTGTTACTATCTCTACTTAAGGCCTATGTATTTGTGATTAATGAGAAAGATGTTTTTGAGAAGGCCATAAAGATGTTATGAAGACCTTGAATTACTCCCCAATTCCATCATACAACCCTCACAGCAAAGTTTAAACCAAACACAAGTTAGTTAATACAAGAATAAAAGTTTGTCACAAGCTGACCCCAAATACAGATCCATCAGTTTGTAATACACTGTAAAAAAAAAAAAAAAAAACTGTTGTTTTTACAGGAAAACTCTGACAGCTGTGGTTACCAGAGAATTCCTGTAAAAAAATACAGCAGCACAGTAGATAACTTAACTGACAATATGTAAATTGATTTACAGTGAATGAAATCACAGCTGAATCACATTACAAACTTGTTAAGTCTACCAAAAAAAACTTGTTTATTTATATACAACACAGTTATGCAAAATTTCCTGTATTTTTAACATGTAATAATTGCTTATTGTGCATCAGTAAATGATACAATTAACAGGGAAATGCATTTAACAAAATGCATTTTAACCGGTAAAACAACAGTAAAACTTTGCATTTTAAATGGAGATGTTATGTATATTATACATAAAATCTATTCATAATATGCTGTATTTTTATGTTTTAATAATGAAGTTATTGTGGTAAATCTCNACAGTAAAACTTTGCATTTTAAATGGAGATGTTCTGTATATTATACATAAAATCTATTCATAATATGCTGTATTTTTGTTTTAATAATGAAGTTATTGTGGTAAATATCAAACACATTTTGAGAAAAGACAAGAGAGCAAAACATAACTTGAGAAATGTATTTAACAGCCATCGTCAATAGTTGTAAACAACTGGATGAATTTTTATTCAATTTTATTTATTCATTTTTTTTATCCACGGGTTATTTTGAAATGCGGCACTTCACAGACCAGGTCTGAACTTCATCGTCATTCAGGTATCAAAAGAGGAAAGAAAAGCGTGAAAAAGAGGAGAGAGCGAGACAGGGAAGACAGCTAGTCACCCATTTTTTTTTTTTAATTTAAAAAATTTTTTTTTTTTATATATATATATAAAGGTGATTTATTTTTCCCCATTTTATGTTATGATTCTGAAGCTAGTCTTTATGAAGCTGTTTTAAGTAACATAAAATAGAAATTCTCTCA
>CM074946.1:4118627-4129209 GCA_037577455.1 Pangasius macronema
CACAACAATCCGGACCATTTGCCTCCTTAGTTTTGGGCCAGGCCTTTTTCCCCTCTCTAAAGCCTGCATCACTTCCTTAGGAAATTTACTCCATGGAATTTCAAAGTTGATGTCCCACTGTGTGTCAAGTCCTGGGCTGCTGGAGGAGCTTGATGATGAACTTTGGGGTGAAACAGAGAGCGATGGCGGGAGTGTGGTCTTTAAATGGCAAGAAAATAAGATTGATTCACACTGTAAAATATTTCACAATGTCCATGTCTGCTGTTGATTTTTAATAGTTGTGTGGTGGTGTATAGTGTTTTTACTTACATTTCCGTTTCCAAGCAGAAAGTAGCTTTCTGGCTTCTACAGGTCTTAATGCTGTCATCAAATCAGCCTCCGCTACGAAGTGTAGATCATCATACATCTTGACTTCAATGGACTGCAAGTGCTCTTCCAGGATGTTTTTGTTTACTGCTTGAAGTTGTGGTAGGACTTCCATGATGGCGACAGTCAGTCATATTTGCACTGAAGACAAAATGGCACCTTCAAACAAAACAGAAAATATATACAGTACATACACTTAACAGAGCAGGGACATGCATCAGGTAACACTTATATTAATGTCAAATTATTTACAGTAAGAAGTGAGCTTTAATTGGACTTTATTTTTCCATAATACTGTGTTTTAGTGGAATGACTTGGTATCCATCAAGAATGTATGATACCAAAGGATAGAAATCGGGCAGGTCATTAATGTTGATACACTGTAACCCAAGACTGTCCTTTGTCACAGAATACAGATGGTATTCTGAGAGGAAGGTGCCTTTGTGGATATCCATCAAAACATACACAGATGTGTCATTATGAATCAAGATGAGTAGAAGTTCACCAAACTCCATATACTCATCATTTCTGTACACAAGAAACTGTCCTTTTTTATATGCAGTGCCCTTGTACTGAATGTCTGTGGTAACTGTGGTATTGCTTTCTGAAAAGGCTAACTCCCTGACTGCATGTTTAATAGTGTTACTGTAGAGGTTGGGATAAAACGCACAGCTGTCCTTCACTTGCAGTAGTTTACTACAGTCTTGCCCAGCTAAAAGATATGCCTGATACATCTGATGATGCTCTGAAAAAGTTTGACAAATGTTTTTGAAGTTTTTCAAGTGTCTGGCACATCTTTTAAAATAACTGTTTATTTTCAAACCTAAGAGTCCATAACCTAATCAATGGACCAAATTTCAAGATCAGTGCTGAATAATGGCGCAAATAGTGGTGCTTGGGTTTTAGTTGCACTTCAAGAAACATCTTTCTCAACTCCAAATATTCTTGGATCAAAATGTCAGCCTATGCTATCTGGGACAAGGAAATGTTCTGAGCACAAATAAGATCCACAATGTCTTTTAGCTGGAGAGCTATCTGCCATACTTCATCCTCATGATTTTGCACTTTGTCACCAATCAAAACTGGTAGCAATCTCAAAAGGGTCCAATTTTGAATGGCTTGCCCTGATAACTTGGCACTGTCTGGATTGACAGCACATGGCTTTGTGAGTGCTTCAGATCCTTTGTACTTTAACTGTTTAATGCGCCTGTTTAAGAGAGAGTACGTGAACCATTTTTTCTTTTTTATAATGTTCTTCAGGTACAGTGTTAGATCATATGACAAGACTCCTCCAAAGAGGTCATGACCTAAACAGGGCGGCAGACCAGGCTGGGATACGTGAAAAAGGGCATTAAAGATAGAGTTTACCTTTATCCCTCTGACGCCTTGGATGTTTTCAGCCTGGAGATCAACAACAGCTGCGTCATACGTCTCTGGGGTGTGTAGAGGACCACTGACATTCGGATCAGCCACAAACTCCCTTCTTGTGATTTCACAGTACCTGCAAAAATATTGAGAGCGGCTGAAGTTCTCTGTAAACCCACCTATGCAATGAGAACCCAGCTTATCACCAAGTTATCAGCTTAGAACCAAGTTATCCCCAGCAATGCAGTAAAGACCCCCTTCTACATTTATTCCATCTGTCTCCAAGGATTTCAGATCTGCCAACAACTCTGAGAAAACTTTGGCTACTCCAAAACGCTTAAGGTCATCCTCAACACATAACAAGACTGAAAACATATTATCAGTATTTGAACACAAATGAATGGGTAAATTTGCTAATGAAATATAGACTGCAAGAACTATGTGCATCTTTTTAGCAGAACCCAGAGGATTCACAATTCCAAATGAATCTTGGTACAACATCAGTTTGAGGCTTTCAGGGTTTTCATTGAAGAACTGGTGACATTTGAAATTTTGTCAACCTCAACAGGCCCTGTCTCAGCAGCCACCTCAGTTGAAAGATGTAGGTAGTATGATGAGTCTTTTTTTTATTTCAGTAGTAATTGCTACAAAGTTCAGCAGAAAATAAGCATTCTGTCATGAAATACTTAGCCTCAAGTAGTTCCAAACCTGTATAAATTTCCTTATACAGAAAGGCACATATGGCACATAAAGTTATTGTGGGAATTGTGAATGAGCACCATCATTGGATGTTGGTATTGAGAACAAGAGCATTGCACAACCCTAACCCAACCCAGCTGGAGTTTGTTTATTAAGCGTGCAGACTAAGCACCCAGTAAATCATTACAATAATCTAGCCTTGAGGTCATGAATGCATTAACTAACATTTCTGCATTTGACATTGAGAGCATATGGCATAGTTTAGATATGTTTTTTAAGATGGAAAAATGTGGTTTCACAAAAATGAAGAGAAATATTAAATTTGATAATTCTATATTGCACACTATATTTAATACCTGACTATAAAGAAATCAAACATGAAATTAAATACTTTAATTAGAAAATAAAATGTAATTAATAAAAAAAAAAATAGGCCATGCATTCATTGTGCCATTCAGTTAATTAAAGTTATCTTCAGTTTGCAGAGAAAATTTTTACAGTGGCAGGCGATAAATATTGACACGTCACAGAAGGCAGTGGACAAGTTGAGGCTGGGCATAGCCACTTCCCTCCTGAGAGAATCTGGACTGTTTCCTTTTTGCTCAACATTGACAATCACTTCATGTTGTTGGTTTTATGCATTTTATATCATACATATGCAGCTATTTAATTAGTGCTGTGCAATGCAGATTGTATTAGTGTGAATATATTTGTTGAATACTGTTTGTCCTAACAGATGATCTAAGCAGTCTGTCCTTTTATTGTGGAATGGAGGACCAGGATGAAGCACAATGGGTAATTTATTCACATTGCAAAATGTGAAAAATTAAAAGAATTTTTACTGACCTTTTTTAGGGTTGCAGTAGTAATTACCACATTTTCTGCATCATCTACTTTGCATAATTAATACTGTGCTAATTCTGTGAAGAAATGTGTGATTATTAACATCATACCTTGTATAAAGTAAGTAATTTCTAATTGCAGTCAGAACACAACATTATGTTGGTGAGAACTTCCAAATATCAAAGGAATAGTAAGAATATTAGCAGTCAGTTAATCTAGAGATCACATATACTGTATTTAGAGATACCTTACAATTCAGAACATACAGAACACTACATGACCCTGTTTTCCCAGGTTTGCTGAGATGGCTGTAGAAGGGGGTACCACCTGCATGAGCATAATGGTGTCCCTTGCTGTACTGTCTTTTGATTTATTACCTGTGACAACAGTATTTTGATAGTATTTAATTTATTACTTAGTAAATTTAATTTTAATTATTTAATGTTTTATTATTTCTCTATTTACTATTTATTATTTAAATATTTTTTTCAAAAGTTAATTCATTAAAAAATAAAAACTTGAGATGGTTTTCAGTACTTTATTACAATAAAATTTGTGTATGCTCCCAACGACTTTGTGTATGCATTTCCCAAAAAATTGAATATGGGTGAATATGTTCAACCAGTAGGCTTAAAACTTTTATTCATATAACACTATCTCAGTGGGAGTTGGTGAAAATGTTGGTGCCAGCGTCAAATAATTTTGAGGGTATAGTTGCATGGCCGATGAAGAGGGGTGAGTTTCATGTTTGTGGCACTTTCCTACAGGGAGATATGAGGGGGTGCATTTCCTGGCAGAGGAGTTTGCCATGAAAAGCATTACATTTGTTGTGTTTAAGTGTGTGAGCTCAGAAGAAGCCTATTGACAAGCCCGTTTTTGAAATAGCATCCAATCTAAACAAAAAGTCATTACATTTTATTTTTCATTTCACGCAAACACAAAATACCAATGTGTTACATTATGTTGTTGATACATTGTTACAGCATATGCCACCTTACAAGCTTCTTTTATAGGCTGAAATAATCCAGACAAACAGTAATATCTGACACGCTGAGAACATCTAGTGTATTTTAAGCCAGCATGCCTAGTTCTCACTCTGTTGCTACACACTCGTTAAACAATATTCCACCATACTTACTAATTATATCTGGACTTTAATGAGAAGAAATGCGACGTAGAATGAGAACGCTAATGATAATGACGGCTGTTATTCCTTTTCTTTCCGTTGTGAGGCGTCTATCTCCAAATGTGCGTTCCCGCGACAGGGGTGCATTTCGCGGCAGGGATGCTTTTTTCGGCACAACACCCCCGTCCGCCAGCCTAAACGTCTCATTGCTCCTCTGCCAGAGCAATGAATATGAAATACTTCGTTTGTCCAATCAAAGAATATTATTTTATAGCGCTCCAATGTGTGTAGTCTTTCATGCTACACATTCATTACATGCTACTTGCGTGAAATAAATAAGAAAAATAAAAATAAGAAAAGTAAATAAGAAACGAATGCCTAAATGCAGTCGATCTCTTGATACGGAACGATTTAATGTAGGTTGGTGTTCCACTGAGGAAGAGTAAAGAGGAGGACGGAACTGTCCCACAACGGTAAGTGTTCGTCGGGATGCTTTTTTTTGTTGTTAATTAATAGTCGAGCCTATCTATTTAGCTTTGTAGCAAAATAGCCACTTTCGACCTTTTGTTTCTCTCTTTCTATGTCCGTATTTACTTAGGAGACTGAGACAGTTTGCTTTTACCTATGACTGTAACATAGACTTCAAGGTAGCCCATAATATATCATTATGGTGTGACCTAACACTAATGTTAACGCATAGTGGAATCATATGACTTGAAGGGTATACTACAAAGCAGCATTTCAGGGTTAGACACCTAAACTTTGGGTTAAACTCTTATCCGTATCTTATCCGTATCTCGAAGCTGGCTCTCTTTTCAGACTGCGGTCACGCCATCTGCACTTGTCCATCTTTTGTTAGCAACAAGTTAGCCAGCTAACTGTGATGAGTGAAATACATCTTCCTTCTCAAACAGCAAACTGTATAGTCGATATTTTAGGTTTAATGAGCGAACATGCCTGTATATGGAAGTATTTTCCGGACAAATTTATTGATTATTAATCATTAATCAATCAACCCATTGATTGGTGCCCATTTGGTGATTGGTGCCCATTTACTGTTGTCAAGAAAGAAGGGTTAATTAAGTTGTGTAAAAGTAGTAACAGCACCATATATAGCAAACAATGGTTCTTTTAAATATCCTTCTTTTATATATCCTTCATTTAAAAGAACCTTTGTATGTGTGAGGGATTTCGTGGCATACAGAAGCGCGCACTTCGGGGTCGCAAAATATTTTTGTTTACCACGTGTATTTTTGTTTGTGTTCATGTCCTGTCTCCTCCCCTGTATTGTCATTGGTTGTATCCTTCATGTGACTATATCACTTTGATTTTTCCCTTTGATTAGTTTGTATATTTAAACCTCTGTGTGTCTTTATCCTGTATGAAATATTGTTCAGGGTTTTGCCGCCTGTCTTTCCCAAGCCGGTTGTTTTATGTTCTCATTCTCCAGTTCTCGAGTTTGTTTTGTTCTCTAGTACGTTGCCTGAAATCTCCCTGTTTCCTGTTCTTGATATTGACCTCCTGTCACGATAAGTTATCAACATATCGTACTATATATGGACATGACCTCGATCATTTTTGTGGACCTCGATATTGCCCATTGTTTTTACATGCGTGTTTGTTTACTAAGACTTTCACCACTTTCAGCCGTTTGCGCTGCTTCTGTCCTCTCGTCTGCTCTAGGGCTGTCAAATTAAAATTCGAATATTCATCAAATTTAAAATAAAAATGTACATTCGAATTCAAAAACTGTGTGCATTTGAATTTAAGATGTGTAACAAGCATTAGCACTGATTTTAATTGAAACATACAGTGCATCCAGAAAGTATTCACAGCGCTTCACTTTTTCCACATTTTTTTATGTTACAGCCTTATTCCAAAATGAATTAAATTCATTATTTTTCTCAAAATTCTACAAACAATACCCCAAAAAAAGACAATGTGAAAGAAGTTTGTTTGAAATCTTTGCAAATTTATTTTAATATTATAAAAAAAAATGAAAAAACACATGTACATAAGTATTTACAGCCTTTGCTCAATACTTTGTTGAAACACCTTTGGCAGCAATTACAGCCTCAAGTCTTTTTGAGTATGATGCTACAAGCTTGGCACACCTATTTTGCACATTTTCTCCCATTTTTCTTTGCAGGACCTCTCAAGCTCCAACAGGTTGGATGGGGAGCATTGGTGCACAGCCATTTTCAGATCTCTCCAGAGATGTTCAAGTCTTGGATTTGGCTGGGCCTCTCAAGGACATTCACAGAGTTGTCTCGTCACCACTCCTTTGTTATCTTGGCTGTGTGCTTAGGGTTGTTGTCCTGTTGGAAGATGAACCTTCGCCCCAGTCTGAGGTCTAGAGTGCTGTCTGGAGCAGGTTTTCATCAAGGATGTCTCTGTACATTGCTACATTCGTCTTTCCCTTGATTCTGACTAGTTTGCCAGTTCCTGCCACTGAAAAACTTCCCCACAGCATGATGCTGCCACCATCATGCTTCACTGTAGGGATGGCATTGGCCAGGTGATGAGTGGTGCCTGGTTTCCTCCAGATTCCTTCCTTCAGGTGTTTTTTGGCAAACTCCAGATAGGCCGTCATGTACCTTTTACTGAGGAGTGGCTTCCGTCTGGCCACTCTGCCATACAGGCCTGATTGGTGGAATGCTGCAGAGATGGTTGTTCTTCTGGAAGGTTCACCTCTCTCCACAGAGAAATGCTGGAGCTCTGTCAGAGTGACTATTGGGTTCTTGGTCACATCCCTGACTAAGGCACTTCTCCCCCGATCGCTCAGTTTGGCCGGACGGCCCGCTCTAGGAAGTGTCCTAGTGGTTTCAGACTTCTTCCATTTACGGAAGATGGAGGCCACTGTGCTCATTGGGACCTTCAGTGCTGCAGAAATTTTTCTGTCCCCTTCCCCAGATCTGTGCTTCGATACAATCCTGTCTCAGAGGTCTGCAGACAATTCCTTGGACTTCATGGCTTGGTTTGTGCTCTGACATGCACTGTTGTGTGCCTTTCAAAATCATGTCCAGTCAACTGAATTTACCACAGGTGGACTCCAATCAAGTTGTAGAAACATCTCAAGGATGATCAGTGGAAACAGGATGCTCCTGAGCTCAACTTTGGGTATCATGGCAAAAGCTGTGAATACTTATGTACATGTGATTTTTTTTTATTATTTTTAAAAAAAAAATTATTTTTAATAAATTTGCAAAGATTTCAAACAAACTTCTTTCACATTGACATTATGGGGTATTGTTTGTAGAATTTTGAGGAAAATAATGAATTTAGTCTATTTTGGAATAAGGCTGTAACATAAAATGTGGAAAAAGTGAAGCACTGTGAATACTTCCTGGATGCACTGTACTTTTGAAAAAATGACATGCAAGCCATTAACAATGCACTAACAATGTTTTTTGAAGAAGGAAAACTTTAGATAGAATAATTCCAGTGTTTCATATAATCCAGCTGAAGGTGAACAGTGAATGAACACCGGTAAACTGAAGCGCTTCACTAGCAGATTAATTAACTCGCCCAACTGCATCCTATACACATATTAATCAGACATATACACAACATAAACATAATTTTACAACTTGCTTCTGCACAAAATGATGTGAATGCACAAGTGAACTTGAACTTAAGTAATGCACTGGGTAGAATGGTAAATCAGGTTGTGAATACGCTCTTTCTGTAACAACGCACCGAAACACGGACAATGAATAACTAAAGCATAAAGAATTAAAGTGAACACTCAGAGGACTTCATGAGGAAAGCCTGATTTAATGAGTTGTTAACCCATGTTGTGATATCAGTTAACCCCGCTTTTAAATGTTTGGTTACAGATGTGGTACAGTCCTCTGTTTAGACCTGGTAACCACCTCGGGTGATCCTCAAGTGTGTGCTTCAGTTTCAGATTTTAGATTGCTGTTATACAAACAACTGAAATTCAATTATCAACGGAAATTGAATTTCATGGAAAGTTCAATTTCAGATGGCGTGATACAAATTAAATAATTAAATAACACTTAATTAAATAACACTCAAATTTGATTTTTTGCATTTAAATTAAAATTTCTAATGGCATGATTCTAACTCAATATTCACATTTATCGACAGGTCTCCAGTTAAACCCTCAAATCAACACAACTTATTTAAATCACTAATGTGCCCTGCAAGGGAGAGAAATATTGAATACTGGTCAGCACACATTAGTTGTTTGACATTTGAATTTTCAGGTTGAAATGTGATGGTATAGAGGTGAATATTACATTGCTGGGGTGCGACCTTGGTCTTTCACCTCCTTTATATAATGTTTAACAGCAGGCAGCTTAACTGTTCACGAAGGGGGTGCTAATAGGACATTACCCAGCAGCTCGCCTTTTTTTTTTTTTTTTTTTTTTTAATTTATTTATTTATTTTTTTATTTTTGGGGGTATTGATGTAAGCTGCAAGACTAAGCATTGGTGTACTAGTTCACATTTTTGTGTTTTTACCAGCTTATTCTGTATTTTTGTATATATGCTTTTCTGAGATGGTATGAATATTGTAATATCCTTTTATACTTTTTTTTAATTACTGGAGTAGCTCATGTGATGTTAAAATTTTGTACTTCTAAAAAAAATAAGTTTTCTGTTCTAGTGTTAATTTTATTTGTTTTATAAATTAAATAATATTTCTGAATGCAAAAAATAAATATTACAAATTTGGATATTAATAATAAACAAATATGTTATTATTACTTAATAATACATAATTATTTTTTTAAATGCAGCACTATTGTATTTCTGACAGTTGTTACTGTATTTGTGTTACTGTAGTTGTGGTACAGATATTGTGATACATATTGTATATTGTAGAAATGCCTTTGATAATTGTGATATATTTTTCACACATTGCCTATCTCTAATTTGTGTCTACAGTGTTTTAGAACTTTTTAATGCCATGAATGCAATGCATTTAAATTCTCCTTGCAGTTGGAGGCTTAGCCAATGTTTAGTTGTCACTTTTTTACATTTAACTTTTATTGTCTTTTGTAGTAAATTTCAAAGTGCGGTTCTGTATTGTCAGTATGGAGAGTACAAGACACTCTGAAGGAGCTTTGTTGGCTTTGCCATGGGTGCCTGTGAATTTTGGGGGTTCCAAGTTGTTGGCCAAAGCCTGGTTTGGTGACACAGAATATCGATTGTTGCTGAGTGACCTGAACAATGTTTGGGAGGAGGAGATGAGCACAAACAGCATCGAGACACGTGCACAGGCAAGGATTTTTCATACTTCCACAACAAGGGTAGCATGGACAGTGCCAGTTGGTACAGACAGCACTACATTCCCAGTAAAATTGTTTAAGTCTTTTCTGTCTCTCTCAGGTTCTAAATAAGCGTCTAAGGGCTCCAGTGCACACATTTTTTGCTCACCTGCACTTAGTGGCATGGCCATGTCTCTCCAGAGAGTCGTATGAACAGAGCACAACTGTACATTTCCTTCTCAAGCATAAGGGGGAAGACTTAACTGTCAGACTCAAGAGTGAGCTGGGAGATGTACCATTCTATTGGGAATTCCAGTGCACCCCTGCCTCGGTAGCAGTGGTATGATTTATATAGTGTCTTTTTATATAAGCCCTAAGGGTTGTGACTAGCATCTTAAATGACCTGGCAGAGATGAGCATTGAAGAGATTACACTGTTGAACACTGAAGAAAGGCATCATGTACATTTGTAAGCGTGTGTATTTTTGTGTCGTATGAAAGGTGTCCAGAGAGCTAGTGTGTCCGTTGTTGTCTATGACTCAAGTGCTGCATAGGCATGTTGGAGAACTAACTGCTTTGCTGCTCAAGAAAGATGCTGAGATACAAGACTACAAAGAGAATGGAGCTGTGCTTAGCAGAGGTGCATACTCTATATACAAAATTTTTTGCACATGTGTATGAACATGTGATGAACTTAATTATTTAAATATAATTGACAGGTAGGCTTCAGACTGAGCGATTTGAGGAGGAGACATACAGAAGGAACTTCAACCAGGTGAGATCCACTTTCTCACACCCAAATGCCAGTATACCAAATGTAAGTAAGTGTGTGTACTCCTTATGTTCCTTATGTTAGTAGGATGTTAAGACATACACTATATTACCAAAAGTATTCGGTCATCTGCCTTGACTCACATATGAACTTAAGTGCCATCCCATTCCTAA
>CM074946.1:4156139-4167395 GCA_037577455.1 Pangasius macronema
TGGTCTTAAACTTTTGATCAGCTGATGACCAGCCTGTTTGAGTTTAAATGCAGTTTTCAATAAATTTCCTACTCTCTTTTTTTGTCTCTTGCTCTTGTTTCTTCTTTTGGCATTTTGAAGAAGTGCTTACAACCTGATTACAATCCACCAGTGTGAAGTGTGAATACTTGTATTATTTTCCCTGGTCTTAAGATTATGTTCAGGATATACATACATACATACATACATACATACATACATACATACATACATACATACAGTCAGATCCAGAAGTATTTGGACAATGACAGTTTTTGTGATTTTGCCTTTATACACCACCACAATGGAATTGAAATAAAACAGTCAAGATGTCATTGAAGTGTAAACTGTCAGCTTTGTTTTAAAAGGTTCCCCAAAAATATGGCATTTGCCATTTTAAGCAAAGTACCTCCATTTTCAGGGGCTCATAGGTATTTGGACAAAGTGACATAATTGTAAATATAAGTATACTTTTAATACTTGGATGAAAATCCTTTGCAGTCAATGACTGCCTGAAGTCTGGAGCCCATGTTGTCATAACTCAAATTCTGAGTTTCCTCCCTGGAGATGCTTTGCCAGGCCTTCACTGCAGCCACCTTCAGTTGCTGCTTGTTTNTTTCTTTGCCTTCAAAAAGTCTTGAGTTGCTTTCACAGTATGTTTAGGGTCATTATCCACCTGCACTGTGAAGCAGCATCCTATCAGTTTTGTAGCATTTGGCTGAATATGAGCAGAGAGTATAGCCCTATACACAGAATTCATCTTGCTGCTTCTGTCAGCAGTCACATCATCAATAAACACTAGTGAGCCCGTTCCATTGGCAGCCATACATACCCATGCCATAACACTTTCTCCACCATGTTTGACAGATGATGTGGTATACTTTGGATCATGAGCTATTCCTTTCTTTCGCCATACTTTCCTCTTCCCATCATTCAGGTACAAGTTAATCTTGGTTCCAAAGCATCTTATTCCAGAACATGGGAGGCTTTTTTAGATGTTTTCTGGCAAAATCTTCCTGTTCCTGACTGTTGCCAATGGTTTGCACCTTGTTGTAAACCCTCTGTATTTACATTCATGAAGGCGTCTCTTGATTTTGATCTTAATTTTGACAATGATACACCTACCTCCTCCGAAGTATTCTTGACTTCTGTTGAACATGTGAAGGGGGTTTTCTTCACCAAGGAAAGGATTCTGTGATCATTCACTTTAGTTGTCTTCCATGGTCTTTCGATGTTGTTGAGCTCACCAGTGCTTTCTTTCTTTTTAAAAATGTACCCAACTGTTGATTTGGCCACACCTAAGATTTTTGCTATCTCATAGATTTATGTTGTTTTTTTTCAGCCTAATGATGGCCCCTTCACTTGCATTGAGATCTCCTTGGACTTCCTATTGGTAGCTCCAGTCAAATAGCTGCCAAATGCCAACTCAATACCTGAGATCTACTCCAGACCTTTTATCTGCTTCATTTGTCTTGAAGTAATGAGGGAACAGACCGCACCTGGTCAATTAATTCTTGTCAGTCAATTCAAGTCCCTGAAAATGGAAGTACTTTGCTTCAAATGGCTGTAATTCCTAAATGGTAAATGCCATACTGTTGAGGAACCTATTAAAATAAAGCTGAAAGTCTACACTTGATTGTTTTATTTAAAATCCATTGTGGTGGTGTATAAAGGCAAAATCACAAAAACTCTGTCATTGTCCAAATACTTCCTGACCTGACTGTATATATGTATATATACACATACAAGAGTTTCCCTCGAGATGAATAACGTTCTGTGTATGTGTGTACACAATGATCATCCTCCGTTTCTGTTCCTTGGTTCCTTGTTGCCCAGGAGTGCCCTGTTAGATTAATTGTTTTGATTGTTTAAACACTTAATAGCTGTGAATGTCAACTCTTGGTTTGAGCCCTGGGTTTCATCTGTGAAAACTTCATTTTTTTGTCAAAAAGGATAAACTAACATGAGCACTGCAGAGATGTTTGTTGGAGCCATTTTGACGCTGCTCATGGACCAGGACAAGGTCGCAGAGGTCACAAACTGGCCAGTGTCCACCACAGTCAAAGAGCAGCAACATTTTCTAGGCTTGGCCAAATTTTACTGACAATTCTTCCAAGCTTTTAGGATCATATGATCTCCACTAACCACCCTACTTAAAAAGAGAACCAAACGGTTTCAGTTGAACCCCTTCAAGCTTTCACCTAACTCAAAGCAGCCTTCACCACAACACCCACATTAAGACACCCCGACCTCTCCAAACCCCCCTCCAGAGTAGAGGTAGGTACCTCAGAAACCTGTCAGGGCCATTCTCTCAGCAGTTTGGAGGAAAGCTCAAGTGTCACACAGTGGCCTTCTTCAAGGAAGCGGTCTCTCCACCCGCTTCCAGCCACACCACCCCCCCCCCCAACCAGAACTATGACATCAGTAACCAATAGGTCCTCGCAAAAAAACTACCTCTGGAAGAATGGCATCACTGGAACTCCCATCAGGCATGCCTGTTCTTCGTCCACTTTGATTTCACCATCTCATATCACCCAGGGTCCAAGAACACCAAAGCAGACTCCCTCTCCCGTATGCACCCAGCTCCCAGTGCATCCTACACAAATCACACTTTGTAGGAGGCCTCAACTGGGACATTGACAGGGAGATTGCGAACCTTCCAGAGGTAAGAAACTCCACACAGTGCTCAGTGAGGAAAAAGCTTGTGCCCTCTCCCCTCCAAGACAAGTTAATCAAGTGGGCTGACACTTCCCCTGCCACTGGACACCTTTACACTTCACAGAATAGACCAAATACTCAAAGGGAACTACTGGTGGCCATGTATTCTTCAGGATATCCACAGATTTCTCAGCCTGTTCAGCCTGTGCCCAAGCCAGAGGACCTCGCACTCTGCCGGCAGGCAAGTTCCCCCCACTGCATATGTCTCAAAGACTTTGGTCACACATAGTGAATGAGTTCATCACGGACCTCCCTCCATCATGGTGATCGTCGACCATCTGATCATCACTACCTCCAATACCTCTCTTCAGCTTGCCAATGGTCAATCATGCATCCCTAAAAACATAGTGAATGATGAGGGAGCCCAATTCATATCAAGTTTGTAGGGATTCATGGAAAAACTGGGCATCCAGTGAGCCTGACATCATGCTACCTTCTCCAAGTGAATGACCAAGTGGAGAGGGCAAACCAGGAGATTGGGTGCTTCCTGCCTACCTTCTAGTCCAACAACCAGGAGGACTGGGCATAATTCCTCCCATGGGCAGAGTATGCACAAAATTCCTTCAGGCATTCAGAGACCAAGCTCACGCCTTTCCAGTGCATCCTGGGGTATCAGCCACCCCTGTTTCCATGGAACGCCAATCCCATGGACTCACCTGCTGTGGACCCGCTGTGGACCCAGCAGCATAAGCAGGTATGGGGACAAGCTCATCAACACCTAGAGCACACTGCCCAATTCACCAAGAATTTTGCAGACAGACCTTGTGGAGAGACACACAACTACGAACCAGGTGATCAGGTATGGCTATCCACCATAGACCTCTGGGTCAATAAAGGTTGCAGAAAGCTGACATATTGCTATTCAAAGTTCTCCAATACATAAACAATGTCACATACAAGCTTGACCTACCCATCTTGCCCCTGCATTTCATGTCTCCCAACTGAACCCAGTCACGTCAGGTCACCCCCTCTACCCCCCAGCATCCATGGACATTTCTGAGCCAGCTTATGCAGTCAAGGAAATCCAACACTTACAGCACAGAGAGGGTAAGCTGCAGTACCTTATCAAATGGGAGGTGCTATGGACCTGAGGATAGATGCTGGTTCCCAGTTCATGATGTGCTTGGTCCGCTACTTTCACTCATAGCTATCCTATGTCAGTGAATGACTAGTAACAGAGATCAAAATTGAGCTCTATCCACTTCCTATCTTCTCTCTGCTAAGCTATTTCTGTGTTTATTTTTATTTTCTCTCAGCAATTCATTTAGTTTACATATCCTCTGCAGGCCTATGGCTTCACCTGCTATCGTATCCAGGTGGGGTTCCCTCAGAATATGGCTCCTTGTAGTTAATCACCAAATCCCTGGTTTCCCCTATATGCATAGTCTTGGTTCCAAGTGACTAATGATCTTGGATGCAGGATTTACACTAGTGTGGTCTAAACTCTAATGTCCAAGCTCTCTGGAAGTGGAGGAAAATGCATTATGCATTTGATGCCTCACCAGTGATCATCTTGGAGAAACAATTATCAGACCAAACATTTCAGGTGTGGACTGCGCAGTGATGCCACTGCCGAGCATGATCATTTGGCAGATTTAGACCCAATCTGCTAATCATAAATATTCATAGACATTGATGACTGTTAATCACACCAAAGCTGAGAAAGATATCAGAGTCCCTCTCAAAGCATGTAGATGACCTAGCATCAGATATGGCTCTGCTGAAATCACTTGTTTTAAAATTGAAGCCACTTACAGTGTGAAAGGGTGAAACTCATGCCTTTCAGCAGATCCATCAGCATAGCCTGAGAGCCGATCCTCTATCCCACTCCGCAGTCTAGGAGAGTGAAGATATGATGTCCGCGATCATGTCTGGGAGACACTTTCAGTCTGATGGTGAACTGATGGTCAAACCGACAGTCAAACCATTCAACTTCAGCTCCACTAGCATCCAAAAGTTGAACTGACTTATCCTCTACCAGATCAAATGCTCAGCTGGTAGGCTCTAAACAAACTGTGACAGCCACTCTCAAAACAGTGGCAGCCCAATTTGGACTGAAAGCTGACATACACTTCTCAGCTCCAAATGAACACATTTCACACATTCCCAACCAAAAAGGTTTTCACTGTGTGCAAAGACTATATTAACAGTATTAGTTAAAGTAAAGTAGGCTCTAACCTGTCTGTGGGACTGTGCCCGGGTTTCATGGAGTACCCTAGCCAACATGACATTGTGAGCAGGTTGGGCTAGGCCACATGCCAGCTCAGATGTATGTTCAGATGTACACTGAACACTTTATTAATAATATCTATATACACATTTATGCAATTATCTAATCAGCCAATCATATGACAGGACTGAAATGCATAAAATCATGCTGATACAGGCCAGCAGCTTCGGGTAATGTTCACATCAACCATCAGAATAGGGGAAAATGTGATCTCGGTTATTTTGATGTGATGTCAGTGATTAATGTGATAGGTTTATGGAATGAGCACTGTGAGAACCACCCATATTTATTGGAAACACTGATTTGAAAGATCCTAGTTACTGGCAAAATCCTGCTTTTCTACAAGCTAAAAGCCACCACTGGAAAATAAACAGGAAATGGAGGGCTTTACAGAACCTTGTATAGAAAAAACTTGAAGAGTGGCAGGATTTTTTAAATAAAAAAGGGACATATATTGGTGGTTGAGGGACATATATTGTGAACTCATGAATGGATAGAAAAATGGCTACAAGAATGGACAAACTAGGTGAAACAAAGAGATGATCGGGTGAAGGTCTGAATAGAAAGAAAGAGCTAACAGAAGTGAGAGGCACTGTTGACCTGTGACAGGTCTATAACTTTTAAATCAGGCATCAGTGTATCATCGAAAAGGTTAGTTATATTTTCCTGTTGGACCGCTTCAACTGAAGACACACAATCATGCCATAAAACAAGAGGTTTTAGCATTTCAGTGTAAACTATAATACATTGTGTGTATGTGTGGGTTTTGCTCTGTGTTGTGGATGTGATCAATATTTGTAAAATTCCTTTGAATTCCTGGTGCATTCAGCATCACACTACATAACACATCACATATCTGCTTGTGAAGCCACATAACATACCTTACCACATGCAACTCTCGCCCTCTCTCTACAATTTTTCTATCTATCTCTAGCCCTTGGAGAAAGCTTGTCCAGACTGGGATGAAGAAAACAAATCGCATCAAATTGCTCAAATTAATCTCACCAGATGCCTGGTAGATTTATCTCAACATTAATGTCCCATCTCCATCCTGACTCAGTCCTGATATAGACTAAGCTGCATTGTTCATGAAGCTACTGCAGATTGTACAGTAACTCACCTAAAATCGCACACTAGTTTGATGCCTTAACTCATGCAAATGTTGCAGATTGTACTGTCAGAGGAAAGCACTTGAAAGGTGTTAGAAGGGATCAATTATGGACTCCAGGAAAAATTCTTTACAGGTGCCTTATTCTCTTAATCTCATTATCCTCACTCTTTCTACCCTTTTCTCTGTCTCTCTCTTTAAGTTTATAAATGTATGTCAATAGAACAGTACCTTAGATGCTGGTTTAGTTATGTCAGACCCAGACTCTGCTGTGACATTGTGGTTGGCTTCTACTTTACTGCAGGAAGGTAAAAAGAATCAATGTAGCTATATAATTTCCTGAACATCTCATGCAAAATCACACAGAGTACAAGATGACAGGTGTAGAATAGGATTTGAGTAATCATGTTGGTGTTAGTGCTACCTTGAACCTATTATATGTCTTTGCCAAATTACCACACACACACACACACACACACACACACACACGCACACACACGCACACATATGCACACACACACACATGCGCACACACAAAACATAGCTAAATTGTAATTACCTCTTTTCAGTAGCTTTCATAGTAGCATTTCTGTGGGGAGTTTGGAGTTTGTTTTAGTACATACAAAGTACTGGGGCTTACAGTCAGTTTCAACATGCTAGATCTAACAGACAAAGCGACATGCTAGATCTAATAGTGCAAGGCTCAAAGCACAATAAACACTCACTTAGTCTGTAGCTGTTCCACAAGTTTGGTCATAATATCACACAGATTGTGGTTCAACTGGAAATGAAAGAGAGATTTATTCTAAAGAATGGCATAGATCTAATTCCCAAATTCCCCTTTGAAATAAGAGATGCATCTATTTATTTATCTTTTCAGCATGTGTGTGAATACAAATAGGGTGACTGTTAACAGAGCTCTCACTTTGCCCATCTCTCTGTGGAACTTCTCCTCCAGCCTGGCTACACTCTGAAAGGTGGTGACATAGAAACCAACACGGCTGAGGAGTAAAGAGAGAAACTGAAACTGAGTTATGGGCAAATATAAAGAAAGACACAAGTCATACCTTCTCATTTATTTAAATGTACTTTTTCGTTGCCTTTCACTGCTTCCCTACCTGTGCTTTCCCATGAGGGTATGTTGAAAAGAAACAAAAAAAGGCATACAAGGACAGGGAATCAGCAAATATATTTCTTAAACGATATGTCCATGCTCACTGAATTTTTCCTTCTTTAAATTAAAAATCTTTAAGTGATGATAACAGATCCAAACATATACAACAGTGTGATTACATTAGAACATTACTTCACATGTACATTACTCTCTCACCACTGGACTTTTCATATAAGCATGTTGGAAACATGGAAATTTAAGCTTTTTTTTTTTTTTTTTTTTTTTTTTTAAACTTGGACTAATGTCTTCAGTTGTATACACTGGTTCTTATTTAGGTATTAATCTCATAATTTTTTATTTTTTTTATTATAAAAATGTTTCATTCATTAATTCATTTTCAGTAACCACTGAAATCCTTTTCAGGGTTATGCACTGGGCACGAAGCAGGATGAGAGACAGTCCATCACCAGGTACAATGCATGCATAGGGGCAATTTTGTTTTTGAGATTCAAGTCCATCAACAGGTGGGAGTTAATCAGAGAAGCTGGAGGAAATGTACTTGGACATGGTGAGAACATGCAAAACTCCACATAGACAGTAACCCAAACTCAGGACCACACCAGGGACCCTAGAGTGGCTGCACCACTGATCCATGCTAACATAAATTTTATTATTAAAAATTTATCCCATGTGTTACAGGTTTCAATCTCATATTCTGCACTGGCCGCATCAAAAAATTTTGTGAGCCTTTGAAGGGCCATAAACTATGACTATTCATTTTAATGTACACCAATTTGCTGTAACAGTAAAACCAACTGCCTAATATTTTGTAGGTCCACCTTGTGCCGCCAAAACAGCTCTGACCCATTGAGGCATAGACTCCACAAGACCTCTGAAGGTGAGCTGTGGGACCTGGCACCAAGACATTAGCAGAAGATAATGCATGTCCTGTAAGTTGCGAGGTGGGGTCTCCATGGATTGGACTTGTTCCCACATCCCACAGATGTTCAATCAGATTGAGATATGGGGGATTGGGGGACCAAGTCAACACCTTCAAATCTTTGTCATGTTCCTCAAACCATTCCTGAACAATTTTTTGCAGTGTGGCAGGGTGCATTATCCTGGTGAAAGAGGCCACTGCCATTTGAGAATAGCATTACCATGAAGGGGTATACTTTGTCTGCAACAATGTTTAGGTAGGTGGTACATCTCAATGCAACATGCACATGAATGCCAGGACCCAAGGTTTCACAGCAGAACACTGCCCACAGCTTCACACTTCCCATAGTGCATCCTGGTGCCATCTCTTTCCCAGGTAAGCGACACACACAATGACTTCCACATGATGTAAAAGAAAACATGATTCATCAGGCCACCTTCTTCCGTTGCTCTATGGTCCAGTTCTGATGCTCACATGTGCATTGTAGACACTTACTGTAATATGCTCTGGCCCCATCCTAATGTGGCGTGGCAATGTAGTTTACATCAGGTTTTGGTCACTGAACTGTTGGATGTCCAGGTGGTGCTCAGAAAACAATGTGGGCTTTATAGATAATTGGACTATCTTTGAGGGCAAGGCTTGTCTTTTAGGGTGAGACGGTGTCCATCCCACTCTGGAAGGTGCCGCTCTCATTTCTGGCAGCATAGCACATAGTCTCAGAACAGGCCGGTGACAATCCAGGGCCAAGGCCAGGAAGCAGACAAGCAGGCTAAACCAACCGTTTGCTAGTTGCACTGAGTCATCACTTAGGTTCCACCGTACTGAGACTGTGTCTGTTCCCCGAGCTAAACAAAACATACTATAGACATACTCAGACAGTTTGTTTTAGTAACCTAATTAAAAAATTAAATTAAACAAAATGCATAGCCAGCATCATTGATCTGAAGCTAGGACTGTTGAATATTAGATCTCTTATGTCTAAAGCGCTTATTGTTAATGAAACCATTACTGATCAGGAGTTTCATGTACTGTGTTTAACAGAAACATGGATTAAACCAAACAAGTTTGTAGCATTAAATGAAGCCAGTTCTCCCGGATACACTTACATACATCAGCCCCGTCTAACTGGCAAAGAAGAGGCATCGCAGTCATCTATAATGATAATCTAGGTGTCACACAAAAACCTAGTCATAAATTCAACACATTTGAAGTTTGAAGTTCTTTATACTAAAATAACATACGTAGCCACTAAAAATAAGTCTACCCAGGTGATTATAGTAATTATTATTATCGGAATTCATAGGTGAATTTGCGGATTTCATCTCTAACCTGTTTTTTTCCTAAGACAAAGCATTAATTGTTGGAGACTTTAATATTAATTTTGATAATCCAGACCCTCTAAGAACAGCAGATGTATCCATTCTTGATTCAGTAGGGGCTAATCAGAATGTAATAGGACCCACCCATAGTGGTGGTCACACTCCTGATTTAATACTAACATGCAGATTAAATATAGAAAATATAGTCTCATTTCCACAGTCTGAAGCTCTCAGATCATTACCTCATCTCATTTAAAATGTGTCTTAATAATATAATAATATATGCACCTTGCCATGTCACGTGTCAAATGTACTTTCACATCAACAACTGCACAGAGTTTTATCTGTAATCTCCCAGATTTATCAACCATGATTGGATCGCCATCTGATCCCGAAGAACTTGACCAGGAAACTGAATGCTTAGAATCAATGTTCTGCAACTCACTAGATAAGGTAGCTCCACTTAAAAGAAAAAAATTTGGGAGAAAAAGCTAGCACCCTGAAATAGCGATCTTTAAAAACAAACTTTAAAACAGACCAGTCGAAAACTAGAATGTAAATGGCATCAAACTAAATCGATAGTATTTCAAATAGCATGGAAGGAAAGCCTTTTGAGCTGATCAATGCATCTCTCTAATTGAAGATAACAGAAACAATCATAGATTCTTACTTAATACTGTAACAAAATTAACTACAGAAGAATAGACCACAGAAGAAACACGCACACAATCATTATATAGCAGTGATGACTTCATTAATTTTTTCAGTGGTAAAATTGAAAATATCAGGCAAAATATTCAGACTATTATTTTAAAACCGGATAGTTTTATAACTAACCCTGTAGATGACAATATAATAATATCAGATCAACAATTACAATGTTTTACTCCCCTTGAAGAGACTGAACTAATTTCACTAATTTCATTATCAAAATCATCAACCTGTATACTAGATCCCTTATCTAATTGTTTCTTCAAACAGAATTCCTGAAACATTCAAAACTCTTTAAAAGATAATCAGTTCTTCCCTTAGCATTGGCTATGTACCTAAATCTTTTAAACTAGCAGTTATCAAGCCCTTGATTAAAAAAACCTGACCCTGTCAGCTGTCTAAACTTTCTGTAGACCAATACAGCTTTCTATAGACCAATATCAAACCTCCCCTTTATCTCCAAGATCCTAGAAATGGTTGTAGCACAACAGCTTTGCTCGTAGGAATAACATTCATGAAATGTATCAGTCAGGATTTAGGCCTCATCATAGCACAGAGACAGCACCCTTTCCTGGCTCAGGTCTTATTTGACTGATCGTTATCAGTTTGTAGACGTAAATGGTGACTTCGCTTCGCATACTAAGGTAAAGTTTGGTGTCCCGCAAGGCTGTGTTTTAGCCCCAATGCTCTTTTCTTTATATATGCTACTTCTGGCAAAATTATTCATAAACATGGTATTAGTTTCCACTGTTACACTGATGACACACAGTTGTATGTTTCAGCAAAGCCAGATGACAGACAACAGCTTAATAAAGTTGCGGAATGTGTAAAAGACATTAGAAACTGGATGTAACTTTCTCTTACTTAATTTTGACAAGACAGAAATACTTAACTCTGGATGGCCTTTCTGTTTCATCATGTGCAGCAGTAAAAGACCTTGGTGTGATTATCGATGCTTTCTTTTGAAGATCATGTACATAATATAACTAGGATTGCTTTCTTTCATCTCAGAAATATTGTGAAAATAAGAAATATATTGTCACTACATGATGCAGAAAAATTAGTTAATGCTTTTGTTACCTCTAGGTTGGATTATTG
>CM074946.1:4179224-4194159 GCA_037577455.1 Pangasius macronema
TATATATATATATATATATATATATATATATATATATATATATATATATATATATATATATATATATATATAGATATCAAATTAGTATCAAATATTAATAATTATAATTATTCATAAAT
This sequence comes from Pangasius macronema, assembly GCA_037577455.1. Taxonomy (NCBI): domain Eukaryota; kingdom Metazoa; phylum Chordata; class Actinopteri; order Siluriformes; family Pangasiidae; genus Pangasius; species Pangasius macronema. The sequence continues at coordinate 4,179,344 of CM074946.1, forward strand.
CCATTGCATGTTCATTAGTTTTTTTTGTTGTACAATTCATTTTGGAGCTACTGGTCTAATGATGTGTTCTAATCATTTCCTGAAATGACAACTGAAAATTCAGCTCATCATTTTACCTCTGTGGCTTTATTTCCCTCCCCTTTCTATGTCCCACATGCACACAGACCTTCACTTTTAAGGTGAATCAAGTCACTAATATCTTCCTGCACAGTTTCACCATCATGCTGACGAGGCCTACATTTGGGGAGATTTATCAAGGAGCTCAAAATTTAACAGAGCTAACAGACAGTTTGTGTATTCATATACTTTTAATGTGTCACAGGCCCTAACTATTGGGAGCGGTCAACTGCAGATCTAAAAATACACCACCCTCACTTGATCCAAAAAAAACCATCACATTTACCCAGCTGTCAGGGATGCCTATCTGCTATTCATAGCCTCTATTCATGTCCTGCCAAAAGGCGTTCTGGGACAGGACAGGTGTGTGGGTGTATATTGGGAAATTTTGATTGACATAAGGTCTGTTCACTGGGAGTGGAGGGCAGTATTTAGAAGTGGTATTTCCACTGTGATTCATGGACATGATTAAGTGCTCCCTTGTGAGTATCTAAATAAGGAACAGAAGCCCAAGTAAATCTGATGCCTAAAGGCTCTCCTCTATTATTTCACATATCAGGCCTGAGTTCACACAGGTCTTTATAAATAAGCAGGTTTTAAAACATTCTTATTACAACAACAGGTCTCTAACCAAGAACAGGAATGAGGCACCTATAGGGAAAGCATGCATGTGATAGGGACTGGGTAGCACACACTAACACAATTATAAGATTTTGAATCTTTAAAAAAATAACACAGGGAGGAGCAGGTTTTTGTGTCCACCTAACATGGATGTACTATAGCCAGTAGCTGAGTGAGGAAATGTGATCTGAACTATTAAATTAATAAGTATGACGCACTCATGTATTTTGGGTGGATGTCAGATTATTGATCAATAATAATAACAACAATTCCATAAAATACCTTGATGACTCTGTAGATCTCTTGTTGACTCTGTTAACCTTTTTGAACATCATTACAGTGCCACGCTATGAGGATGTTGTGTTGATGTATGAGGCCGCAATGTTCATAAAATATATATAAAATAAGTTGCACTACATGTTAATTATCCACAAGTAACCATTTAAAACTGGAAAATATTTTAGGGGTTTCAAACGTGAAATCCATGGGCCTAGCTACACCACTGGCTACATCAGTTTTACAGTAATTATCCATGAAGATTATTCTAATGACAGGTGTTTGCAGATAAAAGTTCATAATTTGGATTAAGAGAATTCATGATGGAAATACCCAAAAACATTTCAGCAAGTCTGTGTTGTGGTTAGGTTGAATGCATTTAATTAGGTACTTACACCACAAAAAATATATCCTCCATTTCAACCTGCATGGTTGCTATTGGGTTCAGAAAACCACAAAGAGTCACAATATCTGCAACTAACTTTTTAATACATTTTCTTAATATCAGGGATTTAAGTTATATGTGAATTTGAATTAAAATTGTATTGAATTTGAGAGTTTAAATATTCTGACCTAAAATGTTTAGTTAAAATCAGATTTCAATAAAATTTAAATGTTAAAAATTTTACTTTTTACATAACTAATTTTTACAAAATTGAAATCCAGTTAGAAATTAATTTTATTAATAAAGTGGTTTTACTAGCAATGTAATAGTAATGTTAATGAGCTTCACCTAAATGCAGTCCTTATTTGCATGCATCCTCTTTAAGAGGACATCACCTTTTAAATTATTTTTAATACAAATGTAGATCTATTTAAAACCTGTTGTGCTGCATAATCAGTCTTTCAAATATATTAACAACTGTATACTTAAAAAAAAGGTGCTCCTTGCTCATGAGTGACAGCAAAACATTGTAATAATTTCAGTTCATTGTCTACTTACATGTTTTCTCAGCCTTGAGAAAATATCACACAATAAATGACTCAGTTCAGCAAATAATGAAGATTAAAATTAATGAAAAAAATTTCATGGAAGTATATTTATGCCACATTGATGCTCTCATTGCTAGCTTCCCATGTTCTGGCCCCATTTGAACTGGAATAACTACTGGTAATACAAATAATGAAGTGTATACATACTTACAACAAATTAAGTCATATGAATATCAGTTAATAATGGTAATATTTAAGTAACTTGTTAATTCTGTTAATTAATAACATGACTCAAATTTACAATTCACAATGCTAATGGCCATGATGATGATCTCACTGGAGGCTGATCCATGATATGATGGATTAGAATGTCAGCTTTCCTGATATTTACATGTGTCAAACAACTTGGTAGTCCACCCGATTTTTTGGTTAGGAAATGTATTGGAACAGACAGCCTTAAAATAGATTAAAGTAAATAACACTTAATATTCGGGTGCATATTCCTTGCTTGCAATAATTGCATCAAGCCGGCAACCCACCGACATCACAAAACTGTTGCATTCTTCTTTTTTGTTGATGTTTTCCAAGCTTGGACTGCAGCTTCTTTCAATTGTTGTTTGTTTTGGGGTTTTTTCCCCTTCCATCTCCTCTTCAGGAAGTGAAATGCATGCTCAATTGGATTAAGGTCTGGTAACCAGTCAAAACCACTTTTTTTCCCCCCGATGAAGTCCTTTGTTGTATTTACAGTATGTTTTGGGTAATCGCCTTGTTGCCTGATGTACAATTCATTCTGCTGCTTCCATCATGAGTTACATCATCAATAAAAATTAGTGAGCCTGTTCCAAAGCAGCCATGCAAACCCAAACCATGACACTACCTCCACCGTGCTTGACCCACAAGCTTGTATGTTTTAGATCATAAGGAGATCCTTTCTTTCTCCACACTTTGGTCATTCCATCACTTTGGTAAAGGTTAATCTTGGTTTCAGAACTTGTGTGACTCATCTCTGTATTTCTTTGTGAATTACAACCGGTCTTCCAATTGTTACTGCTAATGAATGGCTTGCATCTTGTGGTATGGCCTACTTCTCGAAGTGCTCTTTGAATGCTGGATTGTGATACCTGCCCTGTGGAGGTTGTTGGTGATGTCTCTGCCTGTTGTTTTTGGTTTGTCTTCACAGTACTCAAATGTTTCCGTCATCAACTGCTGTTGTTTTCCTGGGCTGACATGTTCAATGTCTATTTTTTCCTTTCTTTTTCAGGACAAATTGTTGTATTGGCTATGCCTAATGCTTGTGCAATGGCTCTGATTTCCTGTCTTTTCTCAGCTTTAAAATGGCTTGCTTTTATCCCATAGACAGCTCTCTGGTCTTCATGTTGGTTTAGCTTCCTAAACAACAAATGCAGTCTTCTCAGGTGAAAACCAGGGCTCAAACCAAGAGTAGACATTTAGAGCTATTAATTGTTGAAACAATCAAAGAAATCATTCTAACAGGGCACACCTGGACAACAAGAAACTCCTGTCAGGTATATGTTCCATATTTCTGATCACTTGAAAAATGGGTAGGTCAAAACAAAAGGTGCCATGTTCTAAGTTAACACATCTAGATGTATTCATCAAATGAAAGCTGAAATTCTTATCCATCATCTCATTTTCATATTTTGATCTCAAACCCTGTCTTTAGTGCTTACATGTGTATAGCAAAAACAGAAGAACTGGCCTTGCCGTTCCACTACTTTCAGAGGGTACTGTATTTGTGGACCATAGTAAAGTGTTGCCATTGCTACTACTAAAACCTGTAGGCATACTTAAAATGAATAAGAGAAATTATTAGTGAATATTTAATTAACGCGAATTTGATCCCAACTAGTAAATATCCAGTGGTCGAAATCGAATTTCCATAACAGCCATAACAGTTAGGGATATATAGCTGCTGTGTCATTTGCTTCAGTTCCAGTTTCCGCACAGCCCGATGAAGTAAAGCACTATATATCATCGGAGCAGTCTAAAAAAATAACTTGTGACCGGTAAGTAGATGGGATCATTTTAAGTCACGAACTCTTCCTGAAATAGCAAACGCAGTTCCAATGCGACAGTATGAGCAGCAAATAGCGTTGCGTTCCTGACTTTTCGCCAGCTGACAGAAGCAGAAATAGAAAACCAATCTATTATACGCCTATAGATAATAAAAATAATCGTTGTATACGCCTGAATAGCAAAGCACAGATTAAATAAAGCTATAAGAACCTTAAAAAATGTTTAGAGCGTTTTTCATTCTCATACCTTCTCTTGTGCTCGGGTTATCCTTTTCTGTACATTACTAGCCAATTTCCCGGCGTTGACCCCTTTCGATATCTCAGCCATTACGCAAGTTTCGAGGTAGATATCGTGGGAGAATAACACGAATAAGCTGAACTAAAAGGGAAATAACGCAAACAAACAAAACAAAACAAAGCTTCAGAAGGCTCGAGTCTTCACTCGCACTGGTAGCAAAACTTCTTAAAGGGCTCGTGAAGACAGCGCCGAGTGTCCTGAGTGACAGCCCCTTTAAATGCAAATTCGACTAATAATATGTCTACATGTATTAAACATAAATAACTGCAACCAGTGACTAAATACGCAGTTATTCACAAACTTTTCAGCATAAATGTTTTAAAATACTTCTAAAATAATAATAAAAAAAAATAAAAAGGGCGATTAGATCACCCCTCCTGCAACCGCCCTTAAAGGCACAGTTTAACCCTGTTTTATTCATTAGCCGACAGCCTACAAATTGCTTGGCAAGAGTGATGTAGTCTAGATCTCTATCTTTAGCTTGTCGTATTTATGTTTAAATCGAGCATATGCAGTAAGCTTCACAACTGAGAGGAAGGGCAAAAGAGTTTTAATTTTGCCTTGAATATTTTTCACACATTGTAACATTAAGTAGACGGGAAGTGTGCCTGTCACCATGCCATTATTCAATAGCCAAAGGCAAACTGCAGCACATCAAATCGATCTGTCAAAATGATACAATCTAGCAGAATGATAGAAAAAAAGATTTGGATTAAATTTAAATGGTGAGCTTTAGTAACTCAGATTTGTGTCAAGTTTCGGTAGGAATACACCGGATGCCAGTCCGTCGCAAGGCACCAATATGCACACTCATTCACAAAAGACGTGTAAATTTGCAATGCTTGAAAAAAAAAAAAACATGCAAATTGTTGTTGTTGAACATTTTGGATTAAACATTTTAGGTAATAAAAATTCACATAAAAAATTCACCTAGAAAAATAAATGAATGAATGAGTTTTAGAGTGTTCTAAATTAAAATTGTCTTGTGGACTGTAACTAAAACAAAAAAAAAAAGAACTAGTCTACTATGGATTGCTTGACCATGGTATTATGCTAAATTATGGCTGTATTCACTGACAGGAAATAGGTCTAATAGAAATCAAGCAGTTGCTTGTATCTTATAATGACAGCTAATTACAGAAGTAAAATTGGCATTTAATTTGATTTTGTATCAAGAAATAGTAGCTCAAGAAACTTAAAATTGGGAAAACCTCACTAGGTTGCTCTTTTCTGCCTGGCACCATGCATTGCCATAAAATATGACAATTACAGTATATTATGTTTGGTCGGGACTGAGTTCAATTACAGCCTGACTCGTTTGCTATTTTTACTCCTTGAATTATTCACTGCTTGAATTTTCAACTGTTTTAATTTTTTTACATTGAAATTTTCCTACCTAAATTTTAACCTAAAACTTTTGAAAGCATCAAATTTGCACTTTTTTCCCCAAAACATTACCAGTCCCGGTTCAGGTTCAGCTCAATGAAATCAGACTATAATTTCATTCCATAAAATTTAGTGTAGCCATTCTACCAGTCAGCATGTTTTTGGATAGTGGGAGCAAACCAGAGAACCTGAAGGAAACCCACAAGGACATGGGGAGAACAAATGAATCTTCATGCAGACAATAACCCTAGCTAAGAATTGATTAAAAAAAAGAATGTATTTCCTAAGAATGTATTTCCTAAGAGGTATGTTTTCATTCATTTTGTTTCTTCTTTTTCTTGTTCTTTTTTTTGATGATTTTCTATTCTCATTTCAGGTTCTCATCACTCAGTATTTTCAATGGACCAGGAGTGAGTCCAGCAGCAGTTTACCCATAAATTATCTTGTGTTTTGATTGCTCTGAGATTGCAGACCCTTGCCATCTTGGCCATCACCTATTTGAAATGCTTCAGAACAGTTAAAACTAAGACACTGAGCACTTTGGAACCTATATTTCTATATACATATATAACTGATTACAAAGTATATAATTGCTGAATAAGCAAACTTCTGTAATGTAATATATTGCACTGGAAGTGAGTGTCGCGATTTCAAATTAAATAACTTTATACATTTTTTAAAATGTTAAAATCAGAATCAGATTTAGGCTTTGACTTTAAGAATAAAGATTAATATTAGCGGTGGTAATTTCGATTCATCCCAGTGACTCGAACCTTTTGATTCCGTTCACCAAAAAGATTCGTTCACATTTGTTCACGGATTCCTTTCAGTGACCCTTTCCTTAAGTTACATCATTACACCACTAGGCGGCGCCAGTGAGTATCTTTTCAGACTTTCTTTTCCCTATAATTATCCTATGTGACTTTCAGAGTATGTTATTTGTTTTAATCGATAAGGTAAAATTGTCCCTAAACCTCATTCTACACATACACATCAATTTGGATAGCTTCACATTCAAAAACAGACATACAAACAGATTTTTAGACAAAATGTCTAGATTAGGATCCATAAAAAAGGGGGTGTTAAATTCTGTCCTACTTTAAACGAACACACACACACACACACACACACACACACACAATGGTCCAATTTTCTGAGTATGCATTTTTGGTAGACTAGATTTCTTCCTCAAATGTATTAATTAGAAAAAAATATCTTTTCAATTTTGACCAAGGAAAGCAGAGCAAATTTCATCTTTGTATGTAAAATGGTTTAGGAGATATCCATTTATTTTGTTATACCATACCTCCTATGGGCCAATGGTTATAAAATCAGAGGGGTGGCCATAGAGTGTCCTACAGAATATGTATTGTAAGTTAGTAAAACTGGACTTTGTATTCAGAAGATAAAGCTCTTGTAGTACATGCATGCAATTGCTTCAAATTTCATTGGCCCGTGGCAGCCAAACGGTTTGCCCAATCTAAATTGTTTTAGTATACTTTTGTCATCATGTCTCTTGAAAACCTGAAAGAAACGTAAGTCATTGTTTCATTCAGGTTTTCAAGAGGCAAGTTTTAGTACTATGATTTATTAAAAGTGCCATGTCCAATCCACAAAGAGAAAGTCTGGTGAATTTATTTTCAAGATAGATATTTCAGTCAGCGCAGCCTAGTTTTGAGAGAGTGGTCATGAATGAGGATACATATTTTTATGTAAGTGTATGAAGTACTGGTATTTCATTTGTGAAATCTGGTTCTTTTAAGTGAATGAATCGTTCTCGCTCACTTCCATGTACTAACTCATATTTTCCTTTCAGTTAAGTCCTGCCCATTTAATACAGGTGACTGCTTTAGCAGCTTTGAAAACTTTGAAAAGAGAACAAGCGCTGTTGAAGAGGAGATGTCGGACCTGTGCCGATCTTCTACTTTGTAGAAATGGAGGAAGCCACCAGGAGGTTGCACTTGTGTCACTTTATTTTCAGTTTTAGCAGTTGAAATACAACATCACTATTTCTATATTTAATTATTTCTTAATTTCGGTGTCAGTATGCTAATAAGGTGGGCGGTCCTAACCTGATGTCCTAACCTCACAGTGCAGGATTGGTTAAAGAGGTGGAATCGTTTTAGCTCTATTATTACTGCCTCGGCTTACAGTAGCTACTCTCTGCTACACTGGAGTGTTGCCAGCATTGCCACTAGCTATCTACTAGCCGCTAAGTTATTGACTGTTCCAGAAGGAATTTAAAAATTAATAAATAAATAAATAAATAAATAAGAAAGAACATATGCATAGAGCACCTCCTACTATTCATTTTACAGAACACATTAAAGAAAAAACTTATTGCTACACTTCTACGTAACATATAATATTTATACTTGGGCTAAAAATAATACATTCAAGCTTAAATCATTCTCTTTTACTTTCTCTAGGGGTGTAACCTATGAGATCTGCACTGTATGAAAACTGCCACAAAAATATAATGGTATGTTATAAAATATAATGGTATTACATTATGGCAGTATTATGGTGAATTGCTGGTAACACTGTTCTTTATTTTTCCAGTATGGAAGCCATATCATTAATGCAATTTTAAAAGTACTATTGATTTTTTGTAATTGAAGTATTGTAAAACTATCTAAAAATAATTTAGTAAAAATACATTAAAACAATCTTTATATTAACTGACCTTATATAATGCAATACAGCGATTGTGAATCATATGACATCCATTTGTGGGCTCCCAGTGGTTTATGACATGAGAGAGATGAAATGAAATGAAAGAGAATGTCATTGGTTGGACGTATTGAATACGCCCCTTACTTTGAGTCTGGATGAGAGTGGGAGACCTACTGATACTGAGCGAATTGGTCCTAGCACTTTGTGAATGAAGTGAACCAACTAGATGAACGGACGAAGATCGGCTGATTCACTGATGGTGTAATGATTTAACTTACAGAAAGGGTCACTGAACAAATCAGTGAACAAATCTTTTTTGGTGAACGGAATCAAAAGATTCAAGTCACTGGGATGAATGGAAATGAACACCGCTATTACCTTTATGAATTCAATTAGCCAAACCTTGTGCTTTCATAATCCCGTCAGGCGGAAACAATACTTAAGGACAATTGTTCCATTGACACTTAGAGTACAGCCAACGACGGTATAAAATCTGGCTATATAATCTGATATATAAGATTTATCAGTCAATTTAAACATTTATATTGAATTTAAATATAAATGCAAATGGACTCATGTAAATCGATATGTCCCTAATATGTGTGAGGTGAATCTCAGCAATGTCTAGCAAACACAAAACAATGTTCAGAAGTTATGAACAGTGGTTTGCTATGAACGCTACTCGAGAACACAGCAGTTGAGACAAACGCCGTAGCACCTGCTGATACTCTGTCTGAGCCTTGATGATCTCCACGAGGGGTGAGGACTCCATGACAGCAGAGGACTCAATTTCCTGGCTACCCTCCGTACACAAACCGGCGCTCGACTATGCTCCTGCCTCTACAATAACAGTAAATGGTTACATTAAATTGCCTGTCCATGATTGTGGGCACTTCACCTTAAAATAAAGTTATCAACAAAGGGCCGGTGTGGTAAAGGTTTTTATGGCAGGTGTGTTAATTTTTTTTTTGTGTTATACAACATTCATGTTCAAGGTATGTTTGAATGAGTTGTCATTTCACTGTGTACATTTCTAAGTCTCCCATTTTCAGCATATAAAGTAGGCAGGAGTAAGTTATGCAAAACTAAACTAATGAGCAGTGCTGGAAAGGAAAATGCAAGCCAGTCTAGCAGAGGCCGCTAACAGACTGTATTATCATATGACTGTCTGAACTTCTATGGCGTTCTTACACGGTGGACAGTTTTCTAGTAAAGCGAGTGTTGTTTATACAGTTAATTGTGCTTTGGTGTATTTATGCATGCAGAAAATTTGATGTTTTGTCATTTATATGCACTATATGTATATGCTTGTCAGGATAAGCAACTTTTTTTGTGCATTCGGGCCGTTCACTGTTTGCCATCAAATGGCTGAATGAGATGAGAAAAGTTGACGCTGACATATGCATCTTGCATTGTAATTGTTGTTAAGTATGTGCAAATTTGTTGTTTTGATCTATAAGGAGGATTCTTTACTGTTGTTATTAATATGGTTTATATTCATATGACGTGGTACAGCTCATTCCTTAGTCTTGTTGTTTTCATATAGTTTCTTTAAGAGCATATTATTGCCTATTCGAACATTTCTACAGTAGAAAACAATTTAATAACTATTTACCATATTGTTATTAATGATTAATGCTTGTTGTGACTGTATTAAGAAAAGCTATTACTTATTATTTCCGTCCTGTAACTATAGGAACCACCTGTAACCTAAAAGCAGCAGCTTGGAATAAAAGAGAATGTGCAGATCACATGTGGCCAGAATAAAACTTCAGTGCAGCTCACATGTGGCCAGACTAATCAGTAAATCTGATGCCCCAGGACATCAGAGCCAACTTTAGGCAACACCTTCATTCATTGAAGAGAGGAGTTCCCTCCCTCCTGGACTTTGCAGAGTGGTAGGAGTATGAACTACAGATCCAGGAAGGTGGTGAGGTGTTTGATCAGATAGAGACTAACAAAGAGACAGCTAAAAGGCAAAGAGATTACTGTGAATATGGTAAAGGAGGAAACTGTGCTCTTGGGCTCTACCCAAACTACTTCTTCTGAAGCACCTTTTGCAAAGCCCCCTTCGCAATTAGCTGAGAAGTCCAGACTGTACTGTCCTTACTGCTGTGGTAACCTGCACAGTCTTGATGACTGTTCTAACTTCTTTCATCTCACTAAACAGCAGCAGAAACAATGGGTAATAAACAGTGGTCACTGTTGAAGATGTGGCCGCAGACACCAAGCAGCACAGTGCCGTCTGAGAGGCAGCTGTAGCACCTGCAAGGGCAAACATTTGAATGCTCTTCATGATGTAAAAACCAAAACAGGAGAACAGTCCAAAGGGGATAAACCCAGTGCTGAAACAGTTTGTGGACTTGTGAATTCCTCCACTGAGATTCTTTATCTAGACAGAAAGGCAGAATGCAGTCAAGTCCTTCTCAAGGTCAGAAAGTGCTCCTACGTAACGTCCATCATACCCTGGAAACTTACACTATCTTAGATGAGGGATCTGAGTGAACCATTCTCCTCCAGGAGGTAGCACTGAAGTTGAAACTCCAGGTTCCCTCAGAGAGCCTTACACTAAGAACAGTGTGACAAGACCTACGAGTGATACAACTGTCAAAGTACATGGCTCACCTCATGGCTCTCATGGCGCCCACCATGGCTGACGTGTTTGGGGAGAGCGTAGCAATGTAATTTTGTGTGTACATTAGTGTTATGTGTCTTAAACGCACAGTTCATGTATTCGACAGTAAGATACAGGAGAGAAGAACTTCTGGACATAGGCAAGGTTCATCACGAACTTAAATATTGCCTGCTGGACTATGACTTTCTACTATGCCTGGACCCAACCAACACCCGCCGGCAAGACACGGCTGTACCTACTTCGCGTGAGCAGTGCAGCCAATGAACAGTGCATCCAAGGCAGAGGTGAGGCAAGAGAGGTGGGCTACATGCTACACTAAAGGCTAGAGCTATTTGACCACCGCTACCTAGCCTACTGCTAGCTAATATACACTCACTCGAAAATAAGACGGACAAGCTGAGAACCACAACCCAGCATGAGATAAGGGAATGTTGTGCACTTATCTTCACGGAAGCCTGTCTCTTGGACAAAGTGCCAGACTTGGCTCTCATGCTTCACACACACACCATTCACCATGGAGACTGAACATCAGACTCGGGAAAGACCAGAGGAGGTGGTGTCTGGGTGTATGTTAACAACAGATGGTGTGGAGACATGCCAGTTTTTGAAAAGCACTATTCTACAGACATTGAATTTTTAATGGTGAAGTGCAGACCCTTTTATTTACCAAGGGAGTTCAGCGCTGTGTTTCTGCTGGCTGTTTACATTCCACCAGAGGCCGATCACGCTGGGGACTCTGCATGATGTCATCTGCAGGCAGGAGACTGCACATCCAGAAGTGGTGTTCATCATGGCTGGTGATTTTAAGCACTGAATCCTCAGGAATGTTCTCCCCATATACCATCAACATGTGCGCTTTCTGACAAGGGAGATTAACATTTTCAGCCAAGTTTACAGCAATGTGAAATGTGCCCCAGCGACACTTTGGACAGTCAGGCCATATCTCAGTGTTTCTCTACCCAGCCTACAAACAACTCCTCAAGCGAGCCCACCCAGTAAGTAAGACTGTTAAAGTGTGGAATGAAGAGTCAGAGCTGCTGCTTCAAGACTACTTTGAGAGTACAGACTGGGGTGTGTTTAAAACTGCTGCTCTGAGAGAGGACTCTACTGTGGACCTGGAGGAGTATGGTGCAGCTGTAACTGGCTACATCAGCACATGCACTGAGAACATCATTCCCACAAAACACTGCAAGATTTATTCCAGTAATAAACCTTGGATCAACTGGGAGGTGTGGGCCATGCTATGTGCTCGCTCCACTGCATTTGTCTCAAGAGACATTGAGGAGTACAGAAAGACCAGATACAACCTATGCAAATCAATCAGGAAGGCCAAGAGACACTACAGTCTGAGGCTGGAGGGATATTACATCACTGCAGACTCCCAGCACATGTGGCAAGGACTGCAGCACATCACAGAGTACTGGCAGAGGAGTCAGGAAGCCATAACTGCCAAGATCACACTCCCAGATTCTGGCCTCAGAGGGCATACTGGAAGACTCTGGCCTCAGAGGACATACTGGAAACACCACTCACTATGTCATCAGTGGAGGTGCGCATGACCCTGAAGAGACCAAATCATGGAAGGCAGCTGGCCCAGATAACATCCCTGGACGGGCACTCAGGGTTTGCTCGTCAGAGCTGGCTGCCGTGCTCACAGACATCTACAATCTGTCCCTCACTCAGGCCTCAGTGCTCTCCTGCTTCAAGACCACCACCATCGTGCCCCTCCCAAAGAGGAACACTGTGACCTGCCTGAATGACTATCTTCCTGTTACACTCACCCCAACTTTGATGAAGTGTTTTGAAAGGATAGTCATGACCCACATAAAAAGGATAATCCCAGCCACCTTGGACCCATTTCAATTCTCATATGGACAAAACCGGTCCACTGATGATGCTATCAACGATTCCATCCACACAGCCCTCACAAACTTTGAGGATAAGGACACATACGTGAGAATGCTATTCATTAACTACTGCTCGACATTCAATACAGTCATACCACAAAGACTCTCTGAAAAGCTCTTCACCCTCGGACTGACACCTTCCCTCTGTAACTGGGTGCTGAACTTCCTGACAGACAGACCACAATCAGTCAGAGTGGGAAACCGGACATCAGGCATCAAAACTGTTAGCACAGGTTCCCCCCCCACCCCAGGGCTGTGTCCTGAGCCCACTGCTGTACACCCTCTTCACCTATGACTGCATGACCTCCCAGACCAACACCAGGATAATAAAATTGGTGGATGACACCACAGTCATCGGACTGATCACTGGTGGAAAGGAAATGTCATACAGAAGGAAGTGTAGCAGGACTAATAGCCTGGTGTAAGGAAAATAATCTCCACTTAAATATAGACAAGACCAAGGATGATTATTGATCCTAAGAGGAGGAAGAAGGAGCAGCACACCCCAGTCTACATCTTTGAGACAGAGGAGGAGAGGGTGAAGACCTTTAAATTCTTTGGAATTTACGTCAGCAAAGACCTCACCTCACAACACTCAGCAGGTCCTGAGGAGATCCCAGCAGTAACTATACTTCTTAAGAAGGCTGAGGAAATTTGGCATGTCAACCGAAATCCTCAGCAAAAGTAGAAAGTATGATTACCAGCTTTATCACAGTGTGGCACGGAAGCTGCACTGTTCAGGAAAGGAAAGCTCTTCAGCATGTCATTAAAAACTGCACAGTTCATCTTTGAAGTAGCCTTTCCATCACTCCAGGACATTTATACCACCAGGGTCATCAGGAGGGCCCTCAACATCATCAGGGACAATACACATCCACAACACAGTCTTTCCATACTTCTGCCATCTGGGAGATGCTACAAATGTGGCAGAAGAAGGACAAAAAGACTCACAAACAACTTCTATCCACAAGCAATCAGACTCCTGAACAATATTTTAAACACTAATCACTCACTCCCCATCTCCCCTAATGACTGTTATCACACAATGCACAGAGCACCTTACTTATTTATGAACTGAGGGACTGTATATTTTTATTTTTTATATAAAAATATATGCACAGAGCACCTTACTTACTTACCAAATCAGGGACTATATATTTTACATTTTTATATATTATATAGATTTTTTGGAGGGAGATGTGCAAAGTAAGAATTTCATTGTATTGTCTAAAGCATTGTGTTTTTCACCACGCACAAGACAATAAACCTCTTGAATCGTCAAACTTGACTGGCAAAGTCATAAGTGGAGCAAGCATTGAGATAGATCCAGCATTAAGGAAAGTACACTGGGTAAGGAGAAGAAGGACAGCTGAAGTGAATATTACAGAGAGCAGAGAATTTAATACCATTAGAGGGATAATAGTAACTATTATACCCAATTGGCATGAATACAGGGTATCATTCAGACCAGCAGTAGGGGCCTCACGAATGCAAGGAAATTAAAAAAAGTGAGTTTTGTTCAAGTTCTTTTCTTTAGAATGAAGTATAAGTTAAGAAGTATAACAAATTAGAAATCTAGAGTAAGTATGTGAGGAGTGGATAGACTGGGAAGGAAGAGTGGGAAGAAATTGGAAGGCATCTATCTTAGGTGACACACTAGAAGAGGTAGCTGAGTCAAATCAGTTGGATTGGGTAGTAATACCATTGCCTGTAGATATTTACCTAGATTGGGGAGAACTACAAGGCTTTGAAAGAGGCAAAGGAGTAACTGGGAGACAATTAAATAGCACTGAAAATTGAGCAAAAAGAACCACTGAATTCAATTCAATTCAATTCAGTTTTATTTGTATAGCACTTTTAACAATGGACATTGTTGCAAAGCAGCTTTACAGAAATAAATGGATTAACAAAATATATATTATAAATATTTG
>CM074946.1:4195982-4223952 GCA_037577455.1 Pangasius macronema
GAAGGCCAAAGAGGAGGTATATGGACGTAATAAATGAGGATATGAAGCTAGTGGGTGCAAGTGTTGAGGATGCAGAAAATAGGGATAGGTGGAGAGTAATGATTCGCTGTGGCCACCCCTGAAGGGAAAAGCTGAAAGAAGAAGACGACTCAGTGTGGCATCAGAGGGGTGCTACTAGAGACTTAAATGGTATATGGTGCTCATGTGAAGGACTTATAATTGCACCCACAGCTCTTACACACTGTGTTACACTCACTGTGTTGATTTCAGATGCTCATGGTTTTGACCACAGCAGAAGGGGGAAGGCATTACAAAAAAGAAAGCAACAGGGTTACTGGTCTCCATATCTACAGGCTATGGTAGATCTTTTTTATCTGAACGTGAAGTTTGTGCACAAAATGTTAGGAAGGGAACATCAGCACCAATAGGGCACATACCAGTACCAGAAGGACCATTCAAACATCTTGTAATAGACTATGTAGACATGGTGAGAAGCGTAGGGGGAAAGAGGTACTGTTGGTAAAAATATATAGATTTAGTAGATGGGTAGAAGCTGTACCATCAAAAAAATCAGGCTGCAGGAACAGTAATTAAATTTTTGATGAGAGACGTGATTCCCAGGCTTGGCATAGCATCTCAGATAAGTTCTGTTAATGGTTCAGCATTTGAATCACTGTACAAGAGTACCTAGGCTTAGACCCAGGAGAGAAGACGACATTCAAACTGTCGAAGAAGAGAGAGATTTAGTGGCAGACTCACCAGAAAGCAGTCAGGGACAAGTAGATGAAGGAGAGAGAGAGAACCAAAAACAGGCCCTAGTCATGCGGGGGACAGTGAACCAGGTCCTGCCCAGGCAGGACCTGAAGGAGAAGGTGAGCCAGCTGATGTGCAGTTGAGCCTGGTGATCTTGATGATTTTCTTGCTATACTTGCCACAGACTCAGGCCCGTCCATTAGTCAGCAAGCAGTATTCTCCACAATTGATTCCTCAGGCCTTGACTAGCTCCCAGATGAGTAAGGACAGTAAGAGACTGGTCAGCCCTATGCATCAAGAGACGAGATGTGCACGAGATGTTGAATGACACTGTAGAAGAGATGACGAATGATGCATTGTTGAAGACAGCACAAGATAAGTGATACAAGAGGGCAGAATATACTGCCAGTAGTTTAAACAAAAGTTGTTAAAACAAAATTTGTTATGTTCACCATCTCCACTGAGTAGGGTTGTAGTGGTACTGACTCCAAATGACTACAGACACTGTGCAGAACATAATTAGCAGTATTGTGGGAAGAATTGGCATAATGGAACAGATTACTCAAATTATGTATTTAGGTAATCCACATTATGGTCAGATTTATAATACAGAGGCATGGAAAGGTTGGTGCCTGCATAATGAATAGAAGCAAAATGTAGAGAGACACCACAGCAATATGAAATAGATTACACCTTAGAGTATGAATGCTTTATCAAATTATATGGGCAACATCATATAGGTGAATTCCAAGGTAACTGTGTTGTGATATGGCATTTGGACGCCTGTCTTTTTGGACACACAGAATACATTCAGTGGTCTGAAGGTCATATAACACAATGATTGATTTGATGAATGTCAGGATAGACAGACAGGATCTTTTACTCCTTCCTAGTCAAGTGTGGGGTGGAGATGTTTGGTCCTGTACCACACAAGAGCTGTTTCAGGATTTGGTTATTGCTAGATGAAGGACATGACTGGGAATTGATCACTAGTTGCAGAAGAGTAAGAAACTGAATTGTGAGATAGCCCTCTTGATGTAGGTGAGGCTTTGTAAGTCCCAAAGGGGGGAATATCTGGAAGATTTTTAATCCTTACTTTATACTGTCTTATCTTTTTCTGTTTTATTGTATCTTATTTTCTGGGTAATCAAGGTGTGTGACGGCCCGCAAAGCTGCCTGCTGTATTGGGTTTGTTTATTTTTGTGTTTAAGTGGGGCAGGGCAGTAGTCCGAGTGCAGATGGAGGACACCTGTGCCCGGAGACTTTCCTCATTATAAAAGCTTCCCAACTTTCCCCTGTTGTGGGCTGTGTGTGTGGGGAGTTTCTCTCTGTCGTGCATCACCCTTTTATGTTACTTCTTGCTGGCATTTGTGTTCCATTACTATTTTGTTTGTTAAATAAATTTGTTATATATTTAATCAAAATATAACAAATAAATGTTATATTTTGATTAAATCCCTGCTTCCCTTTTTCTGTCACAATCTTTGAGCCAGGTTATGACAAATGAGGGCTCACCCATTTGTTTTGGTTTCTTTTTTGTGCTATGTATTAAGTCGTGCGTTTGCGGGACAATATTTGTGAATTAAGTGTCGCTGGAGTAACGTCACATGCCCGTAGTATTGGACCGTGTGGTGCAGATGTAGGTTGTTAAGGAAGTTTGCGCAGTGATTGTTTGCGTGAACGTGATTTTTGTGCATGAATGATGTGCATGAAAATCTAGGTAAGTAAGTATTTTAAATGAAACTCATTTTTAATAAGGTGCTTCTCTGTTATGTTGAGTGGCATTACCCCTTTGGGTTTCACCTGTTTTGTTTATGTAGTGTTGTGGTGAAAGTGGATAGAGCAGTTATCTCGGAGGCACTTCCTTGGTTTTAGGAGAGTCGTCAGTTTCTGGTTACTTTTCCTTCCCATCGGGTTTTGTGCATAATGGACCCACCATCAGTAGCCGCATGAAGACTAGTGCTGAGTTTATGTAGGTAGTTTGGGGTTGAGGTAGTTAGTTAGAGAGGCGCACCTTATTCTGTTCATCGTTATGGTATAGTTTATGCAGTAATTTGATTGCTACTGTTTTTGCTGAGATTTCACGCACACGGTTAAATTGCCTACAGTAGAGGAATTTATAGTGTCTCCGTCGGAAGAATTATTGGATCTCTGCACAAAAGGGCAGCTTCTTAAAATAGCTGAGCATTATGATATTGATGTCAGCAATAATATGCTTAAAGAACGACAAAACACTCACAGTCAACCTCACAAAGTGTGAGTTCGCGAGGGCGACTGTGACCTATCTTGGCCGTGTAGTCGGACAAGGGCAGGTGCGTCTGGTTAATGCAAAAATTCAGGCGGTGAAGCAGTTTACAGTTCCAACAACTAAAAAAAGAGTTGATGCGTTTTCTAGGCATTGTAGGTTCTTACAGAGCATTTTGCAGAAATTTCTCTAGTGTTGTGGCGCCTCTCACTGATTTGTTGATAAAGTGAAATTCATTTGGTCTCCTGTTTGTCAAAGTGCCTTTCAGCACATTAAAATGCTCCTTTGTACGGCTCCTGTTTTAGCGGCGCCACGCTTGGATAGATTGTTCAAATTGTATGTGGATGCTAGCCAGATAGGCGCTGGGGCAGTCCTCATGCAGGAGGATGACCTTGGCATTGAAAGGCCAGTTAGTTTCTTTTAAAAAAATAAAATTTCAATCCTTGTCAGCTGAATTTTCTGTGTTCGAAAAAGAGATGTTGGCTTTGATTATGGCTCTGAAACATTTTGATGTTCGTCAGTGGTAGTGCTCCTGTGGTGGTCTTTTACTGACCATAATCCCCTTACCTTCTTAAACTCCTTGCAGCATCCAAAACAAAGATTGATTCGGTGGTTATTATTTTTGCAGTCTTATTGCTTAGATGTTCGCTATGTGAAGGGAGTTGACAACATGATTGCAGATGCGCTGTCTAGAGCGCCTCTAGTGTAACTGTTTTTGTCCTCTGTGTATTCTGCCTCTTCTGGATTCTTAAATTGCTTCCTAGGTGCACTGATGGCTGAACTAGAAGCAGGAATGGGAGATGTTGAGGGTTGGAACAGTGGTGGCTAAGGTTAAGTAGTTTCTTACTTTAAATAAGGGAAGTGGGCTGTTTGAATATTTGTAATAGGGATACTTGTTTTGAATTTAGTTTTGAGTGGTGTGTGTTGTTTGTTGGTGCCGCCTGGTTTCCCTCTGGAAAAGAACCCTGTTCTTATGGGGGTGGGGTGGGGGATGGGGAGTGTGACGGCCTGCATACCTGCCTGCTGTGTTGGGTTTGTTTATTTTTGTGTTTCAGTGGGGCAGGGTTTCAGTCCGAGTGCGGATGGAGGACTTACCTCATTATAAAAGCTTCCCACCTTTCCCCTGTTGTGGGGTGTGTGTGGGGGGAGTTTCTCTTTCCCACATGTTACCTTTTTATGTTACTTTTGCCGGCATTTGTGTTCCGTTACTATTTCGTTTGTTATATAAATTTGTTATATTTTGATTAAATCCCTGCTTCCCTTTTTTTTGTCAATCTTTGAGCCAGGTTATGACAGGTGTAAATCAAGGACTTAGAAATGTAACCACTTTGAAGTAATCCAATTAGTGTTTAGAGAAATATGTAATCCAGAAGGGAATGTTCTATGATCTCATCTTATGTCAGAGTGTTAAACCAAGGGTGGATGATGTATGGAGTGGAATTCAGATAAACGGATGTAACTTAGTTTGTGGAAAGTACAGAATATACAGAAGTTTTGTCATATACTGTCTTTTCTTTTAATTAGCTCTTTTAAACTCCGCCTAATGAGATCATTACTTTTAGAATTGTATAAAAGCTTGTGCCACGACAATGTAAAGCAGGTGTTCTGCAGACATCGCGGCTTTGTTGATTGATTCAATAAAGTCTATTGATATTTGGCATCCAGAACCCCTTGTCTTTGGAAGTCTTTTTTTCTTATTTCGAATTGAAGAGTTTTTGCCACAACAGACATTGTACATTTGTGTAAACAAAAATGCAAACGGTAATACACAATTTGCATTTGCACTTGTCACAATTTATGCGTCCACAAATAGGAAACGCAATTGCAAATACAGTTTGCAATTGCTTTTGAAATTTGTCCAGGAAAATACTTTTGTAAACATGTTCTATATGTTCTTCTAATGTAAACATTTGCCCAGTAAGAGCTCTCTGTGCGCAATCACACGTGTGTGTGTGTGTGTGTGTGTGTGTAAGCCAATTCTTATGTTTTTGCTGTACACTGAAGACATTTGGATTTGAAATGAAAAGATGAATGAGAGAAGATGTATCAGAACTTCAGCTTTAATTTTCTGATTTACATCTAGATGTGTTAAACAACCTAGAACATGGTACCTTTGGTGGCAGACCACCCAATTTTTAGGTGAGCAAACCTGTAGGAAAAAGATAGTCTTAAAGTAAATTAAATAACACATTAGTTGCATAGCCCTTGCTTGCAATAACTGCATCAAACTGGCAACCCAATGACATCACCAAACTGCTGCATTCTTCTTTTGTGATGCTTTTCCAGGCTTGTACCACAGCTTCCATTTTTTTTTTACTCTGATGAAGTCCTGTTGTGTTGGCAGTTTTGGGTTGTTTTGGGTCATTGTCTTGTATGAGGTTCCTCTAAATTAGACTGGATGCATTTCTCTGTAAATTGGCAGACAATATTTCTGTAGACTACTGAATTCTATTGAATACTACTAAAAAAGACCACTGGTGTAAAGCTGACCACCCTGCTGGATCTGCACACCTCCAGACTTAGGAAGGAGGCAATGAAAAACCTGCCCATCACCTGTTCCAGCTACTTTCCTCCGTCAGTCGAGTCAGCCAATGAGTCACACTCGAACACTTGAACATAAGAACTGCACAAAACTCCCCATCTTCTGTACTTTTCAGCTTCTTTTTCTTCATTTTTATTGTATTGTATTAAATGTCGCCTGCTTTGGTAACAACTCTTAGAATTCCATGACACCTGCGTTGAACTCCATTTCCCAGCAAGACAACGGACTACAAACATCACCACATGATCTGTCACATGACCTACTTCCTGGCTCACGTTCACCCGAACTTTTTCACGCATTTGAAAATGGATTTGGGGTTGGCTGCTTTACCTTCGTCAATAAAACCCGTAAAACTAGCCGTATTGCTGACAAAGGCCATTAAGCTACTTTGCATGGGAAAAGTTTTGAAATAAAAAAAATAATTTCTTCATTGGCTGTGAGTCAATTGCTATAGTTCTGGAAAGAACTGTAAGTGATTGACGTTTGAACCACTTGAGCGGTGATTATCTTTAAAGTCAACAACTGCTGTTGTTAAAACTAATATTAATTAGCTAGTAACTTAATGTTCATCAATAGCAACATAATGTTCATAACACTTCTTACTCTAGATAGTATGCTACTAGATAGTTATCTAACTTTATCCATTTTAATTACATCAACAAGTGGAAAACCTGTTAATTAATGTTCATTACTAACCGTTATTTTGGATCCGTTTCTCCTCTTCTTTTGCGTTTTTCTGGGCCAGATAGATAAGAACGCTTTATGATCGCCACTTCTTCATGATCTTCTGATCTTTATTACTGTAGTTATCTAATGTAGTTACACAAGCTGCAGATCTTTCCACACCGCAAGGGAGCCCAAAGCGACTGCTTCATACGTAAATCTTTTCGCTAAATAGTAAAGTGTGCTTTCTTTTGTGCTTTAAAAATAACAGGGCACCTATTATAATGACTCAATTGGAATCGTGAATTCACCTGATTATAATTAATTCTGCAAAGCAATCATTGGTGGAGAAAAAACGAAAAAAAAAATCTTAAAACTGCATGTATTGACATAAAAACTGTCTGGTGACTAGAAGTGGAATAAATATTTAGAACTGCTCAAATGTGAAATAAGGTGACCATCCCCTTTAACACTGAAAGACTGTATTTTAGCAACTGAAATATTTTATTGACTTAAAAAAAACCAATAAAAATAAAATATTTGTTTATGGAAATTGGATAAGTTGATTGGTAGTTTTGATATGTTGTAATTAATTGGAGTCGATTTTAAATTTAAGTTGTAAATAATCTTCCATACAAAGTAATGGTAAAAAAAATTCTCTTAATCAGTTAATTGTAAATGTTTCTTTCATGGAAGCTACATGGAGGAGGTTTAGATCACTATAATCGATACTATTCATAATAAAAGACGTTTTAACATTATTCTCTTAAAATTTGATAAAAGTTCGTATCGCAAGATTTGTATTTGTACTCTATAACCGTGGGATTCAAGTTTCGTAGTGTGCCGTTTTTGCGCATGCGCGGTGGATTGACTCGCACCGTAAACCATTAACGCATGCGTGGTACAGTTTGATGCAGGTTACAGATTGTTCATATGCTTTGTGTTTGGAGAAAATCCTCCAAAATTATAAATCTGTATTCTGATAAATGTGTGCGTGCACGTTTCACCTAAATAAACGTGATAGGCCAATAGAAAATTTAACTTATAAGAGTTACAGAGTTACACAATGGATAATGTTATACCAGTTTTGGTAAATCTGTCTAATACTTTTTAAACTATCAGATAAACAATAATTCCATTTCTAACCCTAGCTTTTTGGCATTCCTCTGACTTTTTTAATGAAGTGTTTCATTACTAATACATAATAGGATATTATAAAGTTTGAAAGAATATTCATCACAAGAGTAAATTATTTGCCCACTAGAAGGCAGTCAAAGCCCACTAATGAGCATTTAAAAGTGCATAAAGTAAGATTGCTCAGTTTTCCAAGTGTGTTTTGTCAGCGACTTCATACACTTTTGCTAAGGGTATGGTTCCAATTGTTTGTTCTTGTTTATGCTCTTCATATCTTCCTAGATTTATATCATACTGAGACCTGGTTTGCATCCGATTAAAAAAAAAAAAAAGATCAACAGAGCCACTTTTAATGACAACACAGACTAACATTTTGAACTTAATGCAACTGTTTGTATATCAGACACATTAGTCAACAAGTACCATAATGTTTATTTAGTAGAGCCATGAAAGTGCTTTATTCCATAACCAGTTACAGAGTTAAAATGTACAAACATGCTGTATCATATTAATATCATTTTTCCTAGTTTGGTTACATCATTATATTTATCTTCAGGCATGGAGGAAGACCATTCACATCGACAATTTATTCCTGTAACATTATTTTAAAAAGAATACATTTACAGTAATTGTGTAAAAATATATTATTTAATTACATCTTAGTCATATTTTAATACATATTAAGATATTGTATATATTTGTGATTTCCTTTGTATTTTATATTTTTATATATTCATTTTGTTGATATTAACAAAATGATTTTAAATGCTAGAAATGTTCTTATTATGCCAGTGCAGAACTAGGCTGACACACAGCAGTGTTTCCACAAACACTGCTATTTTAACCTGACACACACAAAAATCTTTTAACTTTTTTTTATTTACTTTTTTTTTTTGCATAATCACTTTAACTGTGGATCCATGATTTTCCCACCCATTTTTGCACGTGTCTATTTAATGCCTTTCGTGTCTATTTAATGCCTTTAGATTTCATATTGTGATGAAATAATACAATGCAGTATGATTTCACTACGTATTGTTAAGATTGAATTAGATAATGCAGTTTAGTCAATTACTGTAAATATATTACTTTAAAAATTATTTTACAAAAATACATTGTTAGTGTATCAGAAATGTTTTGCTCTAAACCTGAAGACACTTATGTTGACTACTACTGGACGTTTATTACGCACCACTTTGAGGCTATGATTAACACCTATTGGACACAGGTTTTACGTGTATCAGATTATGATACATTAAAAGCATCTTAAGACATGTAATTTGAAAAATGTCCATTTGAGGTGATTTTAATGTCTGTAGGACATCATGTATTTTTATGTTTTTATGGCCATTTTGGTGGTCCACAGTTAAGCACCTATAGACAGTACAACCGGCCATACTGCCTGTTTACAAAATATTAAGGATATGGGAGTGTGCAAATACTTTATTTGGAAAGGCGACATGAGTAGGGCCCAAATATAATGCTTGCACAGGGGTCCGCTGTGACAAAGTTATGCCCCTGGCAGGAACACACCACAAGAGAACAGAAATAAAACGCCAGCGTCACAACATTGCACTATATTTTGTCCAACAATTCTGTGAAGGATACTTTAAAACCCACTGGCCACTTCCCTAAGAACATCAGAAATACATATTTCAAAGGTCCTGGCTAAGTTTGGATCTCCTTACTCTGACAAACCTTGATTTTGAAAAAAACAAATACAACTACATTTGGCTCAATCTGTAAGCAGCTTCATAAGCTGAGCTGCCCTGTGTATCTCAACACAACAGTGGTCTGGAGCTTGGACAATAATTCCAAAATTCAAATAGCAAATCATTCAAACAACTTGTCATAAACAATACTACTTTACGAGAATCAACAGGTGCAACACTGTACAATGTTTATTCCACACCTAGTCAGAAGTTGCAATAAGCAGAAGTAATGCTGGTTAGCGTTTTTTTTTTTTTTGATAAAGCAGTTTATTCGTCAGTAATACATAAGCGTGTGTCTGGTGGAGGTGTTCCAATCCAATGTAAATATAAAACTTTTCAGTACGAGACAAGCATGAGAATAACTTACTCTGAAAATGAGACCAGAATTTGCCATACGGAGTTACAGCTGGGAATAATGTAGCAATTAATCATTTAACCCTCTTACCCATGCAAAGTCACATAACATTGTTCAATTATTTAAAATGGCTTGTGTAAATGTGTCGTTGGCCACTGCCTGCACTTCCATACAGCCCTCTTTAATGAAGAACTCCAGCTGCAATCCTGGGAAGTTACATAGTGAAATGTCTTGTGTAATCATATTCTATTGTTGGAATAACAGCTTGCACAAATTTCAGGAAAATCAAGAGGTACCTGGAGAACATAATTAAGGAAGAATTATAACAGAAAAGAAATGGTTATGGTTAATTTGTGGAAGGGGGTAAAATGCTACACATTTTTGATATAGTCTTTTCACTAATCTATTGTGTGAGAAGAAACTGGAGCACTTTTTTTGTTTTGTTTTTTTACAGTAACCAGCAGGCACTCAGGAAAAAAAGTTGCTGCTTGTTTGTTTAGATTAAGATTTCAACAGCCATTAGAAACATTTACATGCACCCTTTCCTTCTTCCTATTCTAGAAAAAGATATGTACAGCAATTAGTAAGGAAGCACACATAAAATTTCTAGTGTTTATATCTTAACTAAAAGAGAAAAGCATAAAACCAGAAAAAAAAACAATATATGCAATCCCATTTTCTGCCTGTATCATGCTGATTGATTACATAAGCAAGTAGTAATTTTAATCACAGGTCTAGTGTTAGAGGATCATCATATATGGAGAACATTATTGCACAGTCTGTTATAGAATTGGGACAAGATTTTATTGGAATCATCTTGTACGGTGTTACCAGGGACGGATTAACGCACAAGCTAACCTAGGCTGTAGCCTAGGGGCCCACAGTGACAGGGGGCCTCTGTTCAATAGTTTTTACTTATATTTTTTAAACTGTCTTATCAAATGCTGCTCTGCTGCACTCAAAAAAAGTTACATTTTAGGGTGGTCTGCCTCAGCGGCCTGGCAATGTCATCAATTTCAAAATGTTTGAGATGGTCAATCAAATCAAAGAAGGCAAGCTTTACTGTTCACAGAAGCTGCGCGAGGCTCCAGTTTCAACGGTGAAAGAGTGCGAGGTACGATGCAAACTAAGTACCTAAAGTTTAATATTTGACAGCTGTTTTATGATAGAAATGTTAAACGACCTACAATAATATCCAGGGATGCAAACATTTACGTGCTTCATGTAGTGTATTGCATTATTGTCGATGTGGTTGGGCAAGAAACATTAATGTAGCCATTTTCAGCATATTAGGCATAAGATTCATATGTGTGCATACTGTGAATCAATTTAATGAGCATGGTTACCTAGCTTTCCGTTTATTACCTCCATATACCTCCTCTTTGGCCTTCCTCTTCACCTCCTGTTGGACATGGAGCTGCCAGGCAGGAGGCGAAGAGGAAGGCCAAAGAGGGGGTATATGGAAGTAATAAATGAGGATATGAAGCTAGTGGGTGCAAGTGTTGAGGATGCAGAAGATAGGGATAGGTGGAGAGTGATGATTCACTGTGACGACCCCTGAAGGGAAAAGCCAAAAGAAGAAGAAGAAATCAGTAAATTCACTTGTCTAAAAAAATTATTCATAAATCTCAAAGTGGGCGAGGTATCATCCTTAGACTTAAACTAGAACATGGTAAAATGTGTGGATTTTTTTTTTTTTTGGGTGGGGTCTCTTGAAATTCCTGAGGCTAGGGGCCTGTGTAGACCCTTAGTGAGACAAGTAATCATCTTAAAATATAGCTTTAATTGCAAAGTCTAAAACTGGCTTTATACAGTAACAAAAATGATTTTGGAAAAACAAGTATTCAAAATCAGTCAATTATAATGTCTTCTAACACATACTTATCTTTAGCAGTGCTACCCAAACAGCAAAAAAAGGATACATATGAACCCCAAGCTCTCCTCCACCTTCAGCCACAGTTTCAATGATCTTCTTCATCACTTCGGCATGTCTGGAGAAAAAAAATTGCACACATCTCTAATGTAATAAAAATCCACTGCCCTACAGATTGCCTATAAACTGTGCCTAAATAAAATAAAAGACAGCAGTGGCAAAGCCAAATAAATGGGAGGCTCAGATAGACTAGTTTGGTGGTCTGGGAAAATTCATCAGAAATTGCTGAATTCTAGCAGTCAAAAATGACCAAAAAAAAAAAAAAAAAAGTTTTGTCCAAAATGAAAGTTTTCTCCTTATTTTTCTGCCACACCTATGCTTTAAGAAACCATAAATATACTTAAACAAAAGTACATTGAAATGTTTTTATTTACTTTCTTATACTGACTTATACTTATAATTACTCTGACTTATACTTATACTTATTCTGTCTTCAAAAATCACATTCTATAAGGAGCCAGTTTAACAAATGCTGTGGTAAAAACAGACAACTGCCTAAACAGCTCTTAGACACTATCTTATGTCATTATTACAAAGTTTTTAAATGGTTGAATGACCTAAAAAAAAAATACAGGAAAATTAGCCAACAGAAATGAACTTGCTGAATTATTTCAGTACATATATAAGGATCGAGCAGTGATCACTGAAGGGACGATGTTGAGGTTCTTGTTTTAATTCTGACACAATGTAAGACACAATGAGAAAAATGATGCTTCTGATTATACATTTGCCTTTTCAGGCAAGGCTTTTGCTTGCCATAGCCTATGGTCAGAATAACATTAAATCAAATTGAGATCATTCCAACTGAAATAATATAGAGATGGCATCAGTTGTTAGAAGATACATAGAATAGTTTATGACCTAAATATGATAATTTTCATAATCTGTAAATGCTTTTACCCTTTTTAAATAAATTAAATTATATTGTTATATTGAATAATGACTGGCATAGTTTTTATGGTCATTATTATATGTTTAGTTCTTAAATTAAATGCTTGTGAAATCAATGCATAGCAGTTGCTTTTAAATATGGATTGGTGTCTTAATGATTTTTCTTCTGGTTGAGCTACATGTGCAAAAGAGGAACATATTTTAGTTCAAGAAAACCTGTAGTTGTATTTCGTTATGTTCAGGACCACAAGAACAGTTTCCTATGGAACTAGTGGAGTTTTTCCATTTGCTTATTTCCATGAAGAGTACTAACAGCAGTTATCATCTCCTGACCCTGACCTCATGTGTGCTGCCTATAAAAGGCTCATCCCTTCCTCATTTCCATTCTTGTCTTCTTGATGGCCTGAAGAAGTATAATTTGCTAATCATTTTTATGTTTAAATCTGCAGTGTCTGAGAGAGTACGCTGAGGCATAGGTATTTCCAATATTTTTATTACTAATTTATTTATTTATTACTAATTGATTTTATATTGTTCAACAACATAATCGCAATTGATCACGTTGCTGAACAATACTAATGGCCTATTGTTTAAGGTGGTATGTAGCACTGTGGATACTATGGCTGCAAATTACATGAGCTGGCTGTTTTTTAGAGATATTTTCTGATTCCTACAAAAGGAAGCAGAACTCACCCCACTTCAGAGCCAAGAGATTTGGTCAAAGGTAAATGGTCAAATTCATATGTAATGTTAGGTTCTCTCCTCTCCACTATACAGTTGATGGAGGCCTTGCTTCATGTGAATAGAGAATTTGGGAACCTGTCTGTCAGTTTAGTTAATGCACAGAATCAAGCGTGGCTAGCACTGCCTGAAACATGCATAATAGCCCTATGCATTTTGCCCTGTGTTCCATTGTCCCAGAAGGCCCACAGGCCCCATCGTAAATACAAGTGCTTTGAACCGTACTCCCAGGTTTCCAATGAGCACACGAGTGCCCCAATCTGCCCTGTGGGACAGGGTCCTCACAGAGTGAAAACACACACAGCCTGGCAGGAAAGGGAAGAGCCTGCCAGTGAGATGTTTCACTGAAAAATATTTGAAAAAGATGTTTAACTGAAAAGCTCACAATTTTTTCCCCTCAGGTTTCTAGTTTGAAAAACGGACTGTGGTTTCCGTCCCATTCACACATTTGAGAGGACATGATTGAAGTTCCTTAAGTTCTCAGACGTTACTCATGTCATGCAGCCCCAAGACTGGTTCATGTCACTTGACCTTCATGATGCATAATTCTATGTTCCCACTGTTCCAGAACACAGTTGCTTCTTCTTCGTATTCCTGGGATAGGCATACCCTTCAGGCTGACTCTGGCCCCTTAGGTGTTCTCAAGATGCATGCAGGCTGTCTTGTAATCTCTGATGCCAGGAGCAAAACACTGTCTCTGGTGGTTAGGAGGGGTCAAATAGAACACTAGTTACAAATATAAGGATGGTTCTATTCAAAATTGAGTTTGATTAATACACATCCTCAGCAGAATACAGTATTAAGACTCTGAGGGAATCTTAATCTCAAACAATATCAGAACACCGAGTAATTTTCAATAAAGAACAGTATCAGAACTTGAGTGAATTTCCTTTGATCCTCAGTAGGAAATCTGTACTAGGGGTGGGCAATCATTATGTTTTTAGTTTGTCTGTGTGTCAGTCTGTCCAAGATTTTCATTAGCATGATATTTCAAGAATGAGTGGTTGAATGTTTGTACAATTTATATGAAATTATCATTGTGACCAGCAGATGATTAGATTTTGGATTTCATTCAAACAGGGCCAAGGTCACAGCAATGTCACACATCTGAAAGGACTAGACTGGCAGAGGCATCTCTGTCAACACGGTCAGCATCAAGTTCTGCTTGTTTCAGGCTGAACCACAATCCGTGATACTATCACGATTATTTTTTGTGTTGGCTTATAGACTATTTTGCAGGTTATAGAGGAACCAAAGTAACTGAAATGAAAATATAGCTCTACATGAAAATATATAGCTCTACATGGAAATATAACCAAAAAAAAAGAAAAACAAAAAGAAAAAGGTACTTTGGCCAAAGCCACTTAGGCCAAAGTACCTTTTCAAGCAAATTTTAATTAAGGACACTTCCTAACAAACCATTTCAAAATGTAATGCAATCGTTTCTTAAAAAAAAAAAAAAAAAAAGAATGAGTCTTGCCATTGCATATTTTGTGAGCAACTATTTGTGCAGTGCCCACTGTGTAAAATCCAAAAAAGTCTGGGTGACTTACATGGTGACGTAGTTCCTGTTTTTTTAATCGTTTCGGGAGATTCTTGCCTGTGTCAGAGTTAAAACTATACTTTTTTTTCTGCTTTCATTAATAATTTTGCACTATCATTTTCTTCTGTTGTATTTTTCACTTTCCCCTTCTGCCACATTTTCGTTTTCTTGAAGAACATTTTGTTTTTTTTTTTTGTTTAAAGACAGCAAGTGTTCGGTGCAGGATGTTTAGTCATTCCTCCTCCGTTGTTAGTAGTAACTTTATTTGTAATAAGTGTACATTAGTTAGCTTTCTGATGGAGAAGACTGCAGCATTAGAGGTGCACATTCGGATGATAGAGTGTTGGCAAGAAAGAGAGAAACAGTTTCTGTAGGGGAAAGTCTAGATGCCTTAGGCAGAGTTATCAATCCCCAACTCTGGCATTAGAGACCTCACAGCTGGGCAAATGGGTGTCAAAGCTAATGCTAAGGCTCGTGCACAGGAGCACCACTCCTTCTCACTTCGCATATCTAACAGGTTTGCATTCCACAGTGAAGCACCCGCTGAGAAACCTGAAAGAGCTCTGGTCATAGGAGACTGCCTTTAGGAGCATCAGCCAATTTAGTTAGGTGTATAGGAGCCTGGGCACCAGACATGACAGGTAATCTTAGGGTCTTAGGCAAGCATAGGTTTCAAAGGTAGCACTCCATGAAGGAGATAATGATATACACCTTTGTCAGTCAGAGGTTACTAAGCGTAACATTGTAGAGGTGTGTAAATTAGCGAAGGCAATGTCCAATGCAGTAATATGCTCTGGCCCCATCCCAATGCGGCATGGCGATGTAGCTTACAGCATGTTGTGGTTGCTGAACTGCTGGATGTACAGTTGGTGCTCTGAAAACAATGCGGGCTTCATAAATAATTGGAATAGTTTTAAGGGCAAGGCTGGCCTGTTAGGGTGGGACGGTATCCATCTCACTCAGGAAGGTGCTGCTCTCATTTCTTATAGCACATTAGAACTGGCCTAGTTAATCGGTGACAATCTAGAGAGAAAGCCATCAAAGTCATCAACTTACACTAGATTGTATACCAGATCCCTTGCCTACACATTTCTTCAAAAAGATACTACCAGAAGCCTATTCTGAAAATAATCAATTCTTCCACTAGCACTGGCTATGAACCTAAATCTTTTAAACTACCAGATATCAAACCCCTGATTTAAAAAACCTGACCTCTGTCAGTTGTCCAACTACAGGGCAATGTCAAATCTTACCATTATCGCCAAGATCCTAGAAAAGGTTGTAGCACTGCAGTTATGCTCATACCTACATAGAAATAACATTAATCAAATCGATCAGGACTTAGGTCACATCATAGCACAGAGACAGCAATGGTTAAAGCGATAAATGACCTAATACTGTCCTCCGACTAAAGTTGTGTCTAACTGCTTGTGTTGCTTGACCTTAGTGCAACTTTTGACACCATTCAGATCAGATATATTTGATTTATTTGTCCTGGTGAGGGAAATTTGTTTTGAGCTTACATGTGCAGCTACATAACGAGACAATCACATTGACAAAATTTATACAGTCATATCATCCCCCTGTCATCATGCCAAAGGGACAAAAGTGTTCTTATATCAGATGTATCTAAACATTGGAATGCGGAAACTCCGACCAGATGGGAGTAATTCCGATTCTGGACAGAGCATGTGAGATGGGTTCAGAGTCATTTTCCTTACCAGACTGAAAACAGTTTTGTTGAATATGGACTGAAAGGAAGGGTAGTCACTCACACCAACCACCTTCATTGCTGTGCGCACCGGGCGGTAAAGCTCAGACTTGAGGGTAACTGTCAGGTTACCAAACCATGCAGATATGTCATACAGAAAGATCGATTCAGTGAAGGCATGATAAAACATCAACATAACCCTCTGGGCCACTCTAAAGAGCCTAAGCCTATGCAGGAAGTACATTTTTTGCTGTACCTTTTGACACAGGCTATCAACATGCACATCCCACAATTGGCTATTATCAATAAGTAGGCCAAGGTACTTGTATGAGGCAACCTGTCTAACAGGCTCATTGCCCACATACTTGGTTGCAACATTTCCTCTGTTTTCTTGACATTAACTACAAGACAGTGTTGTTTGTACCATGTGACAAAGTTGACATCTCTGTAGTATAATGTTGAATGTCCTTATCCGTATGCAGAAGGCCAAGAGTGGCAGTATCATCTGAAAATTTTACAACAATATTTCCAGAATAGTGACTCCTATATTCATTAGTGTACAATATGAATAACAATGCTGAACTTACACACCCCTGAGGGGTACCAATGTTAATGGGCCTGGACTCGCAAAGGGTCTGATTAACCCTAACCTGTTGAGTCCTACTGGTAAGAAATGAGTGGAACCACCTGTATGGGTTGATAGAGATACTATTGAGTTTGGAGTGCATGATGTGTGGGTGCAAACGCAGAGCTCAAATCAAGGAAGAACAGCCTGGCATAAGGATCCTCTAGATGTTTTACAATGCCATGTACCACAGTAAAGATTGCATCATCAGTGCCCCTGTTTTTTTTGGTAGGCAAACTGATAGGGTTTGAGGTAGTCCTTTACCTCTTCCTTAAGCTTCCACACCATCATACTATCCAGACACTTTATCACAATATAGGTTAAGGCATCTGGGTAACAGTCATTTTGCTCTTTAGGACTGGGCCTTTTGGGAAGAGGTAAGATAATGGACCTTTTCCATATGTCTGTAATAGTGTGTGAATCAATGGACCTTTGAAAAATGTTCACCCATGCAGGGGTTAATTCCACTGCAAAAGTTTTCAGAAGTTTCAAGTTACAAAGTGTTATACACTTTACTTTAGACCATAGTTTTTTTAGATTGTTACAGAATTAATAATTTTCAATTGATTCTTTATAGTGTTTATAGTGTTTCTCTTATTTTATGGTCTAGTTCTTTCTGAACCAATTTTTAAAGTACAGAGTCTTTCTGATTAAAAGCAAAATGTTTCCAGGTTTTTGCACTCTTTGACCCCCTGATATAAGGTGATATAAGGCTTGCTGTTTGGAAAATGTTTAATCTCTTTGACTGGGATCACAGAGTCCTTGCAGAACACGACATTTGCAGACATGATTTCATTGTGCCTATTAACGTTTGGATCATACAGTATATCCCAGTCAGTGCAAAGAACACAGTCTTTCAGTGTCTCCTTGTTCTCTGAAGACCAAAGTTTCAACAGCTTAATTTCAGGCTTACTTGACTTCAGCAGAGTGCGGTATACAGGAATAAGGTGCACTGTGTTGTGATTAGAGTTTGCTAGGGGTGATTTTACTTTGGCATTGTATGCATTGGATTTGTTCCCATAGCACTTGTCAACCTAAAACAAACAGAGGAGCATTAGAGGTGCATTGGAGCTGCTGCTGCATGCACTCAGACACTTGTCCTGCAGCTCTTGCTGCATTTCTATCCAGTAGCACATAGACAGCACAGATGATAACATTGCCAAACTTGCAGGGCAAACAGAATGGTCGCAAACTGATGCACAGCAGTTCCACTTCCCTGTCGCTGATGGTCTCTCTCATGGTGATTTGACCACACCACGCTTTATTAACATAAACGCACACCCTGTCCCCATAGGAATTCCCTGACCCTTCCAGATCTCTGTCGGCATGCATCGTGTCAGGGACGTAAGGCTGAAGCTACATCTGTCAACATCATGATGCATGTGTCCCGGAATTCGTAACAGGACGTTGAGGGAATCCGAAGTATGTGTGTCTCTATCACTCTCTGTTGAGCTACACATGCTACTATTGAGATACCAGTGATCCTGACCTCTTCTGGACCTGCTTGATCCAGCTTGATGCCCTACTTCAGGTTGGCATTCTCATCACCTGAAAACCACCTACTGCTGAGGATGTCCCCATATGGACATCCTCAGCAGATCAATGAATTTACTGTGTATCATACCACTTAGAAACCATAAAGATGGCTTAGGACTGCAATTGTTATGAACAGTTTTTCTATGATGGCTTAGGACTGCAACTGCTATGAACAGTTTTGCAACCATGTCTCCATCATTGAACAGCTGATAAATTAGACTTCATGTTAAAACTATAACGAATTCAGAAATAACGCTGATGCTCATATTCATAAGGTACTCATAAGCTCTACACAATTTTTGACTATACAGTATAAAGTCAGTATATAGAAGGGAATTATTTATAATTGCACTATCCAGTGTTATCCAGATGACGATGGGTTCCCTTTTGAGTCTGGTTCCTCTCAGGGTTTCTGCCTTATATTGTCTAAGGGAGTTTTTCCTTGCCACTCTCATTAGGGATAAATTTTTTAAATCTAAAATTTATATTGGAATTTATATATTTCTGTAAAGCTGCTTTGTGACGATGTCCATTGTTAATGTTTAGTTACAAGTAAAACTGAACTGAACTGAAAAAAGTTCCATATAGCTGATGTTGAATATTTAAAAATTTTTTAATTTACATTTTTGCTGTATTGCCAAACGAAACAAAGAGGAAACACAGCCTAAGGTACTCTTGGCTATTATTGGTTTGTCTGTCAGGGAGAATATCAGCTGGACTAGTGATTAAATAACATCTGGTTCATGTAACAACTTGGGATGCCACGTCTGAGCATTTTAAGCAACTGACAAACTGTGTTTGATAGTAAATCACTCGTAATCTCTCTGTAAAGACATTGCAGAGACAGTATGTAAATTTGTCATATCACCCACCCCTACTGAGTTATTCTTAGTCTCAAAGTGTAGTATTGTAGTTTTTATTGTCTGGCAAAGGTAAACCATCAGGATGTTATAAAGACTCATGATATCTTTGATATTCAGCTTGTACTAACAGTTCTGCAGGGGTTGTATTTAGTCAATTGATGCATTTCCATTGATCAGTTAACTTGTATTTAGTATTATGTCAAATCAGCATTTATACAGTAGCATTGAACTGTGTTACTGTGCTGAATCATGACCTTAAATCACTTCAGTCTAACACTGACCCTGAAGTGTATTTCAATCATCAGAGTCTGACTCCATGGTAAATCAGTATTTAACTCTGTTGTTAATCAGTTTTTAACTACAGTACTAATCAATTCATTAAAAATAATTACTTAAAATAATTTTATAAAGAATGGTTGTGTGTGTGTGTACCAAGAAAACTAGAACAAACTGATGTGACTCTACTTGTGGGAAATCACGTAGCACACAGCTCTCATTCATACATTGTATCTTTTCAGTTCAGGCCTGTTGTATCCCTTCCCATGAAAAGGTGCTTGCTTTCTCTACCAGAGTCCATGAAGTTTGTATCTATCTTACCAGTTTGACGATAGTGATTTCTTATGATGTATTGTTAAGGGTATAAGGCAATGTTAATATTTTTTCAAAAATATTCTGACTGACCTTCGCCACGGTTACGGCTAAGACAAAGAGACAGTGACAACTGTGGTGAGAGGCAGATATGTGATTAAAAGAAAAAAAGGGAAATACCTAATGAGATCATTGTTTTAGAACTGTATAAAAGCATGAGCCACGACTATGTACTTTGGATGTTCTGCAGACAATCTCGGCTTTGTTGTTTGATTCAATAAAGTCTATTGATTTTTGGCATCCAGAACACCTTGTCTTTGCAATTAATTGTCTTATTCTGATTTTGCAGAAGTATTTGCCACGACAGGGTCCAAACACAAATTGCTGGAACACTATTGTTTTGTTCAGGTTTTAGTTATTATTGGGGGTCTAAGTACTTAGTGCTCATAACCATATTGGAATTGTTAGGATATTTATTATTATTATTATTATTATTATTATTATTATTATTAGGGGGCCACCACAGCCATGATGGACTTTTGTGAACTAGTCCTAGGATTTTTCGGAAATCATCACACACTGATGTAAGACTACTCACTCAGGAAAGTGTGAAAATAATTATCAGAAACAATTTTGTACACAATGTGACCATGTGGCATGTGTCAATTAATTCTAAGGAGGCAGAGCTGGTTTACTCAAATAGCTATAATTCATGTCACATGAATTTTGAACCAAAATTGTTCAGTAAAGGTGCTAATGATGTCTGCAAAGATTGGCATGTGGATTTCAGTATGGGGTGGAGTTAAGTCCAAATAGCTTTCTCAGGAACCAAAAATGTATGTAACTTGGAAAGAATTGGCCACAGGGGGAACTATTTGCAAAGAGTGCTTGGACCCCAAATATTCCTGCTTTGGGGCTATATTTAGTTTATATTATATGCATGTTATTTTTACTCAGCAGAGTGTGAGCCTCAATAATTATCAAAAAGATTGAAATTTGTAAAATATGGCTGGAGCCTAATTTACTGAAACTCATTATTTAAACTTGAAAGGCATATACAGGACAAGATTCTGAGGTCATATAAGATTTGAGTGAGGTCATACATAGGGGATGGGGCTAAAGTCAGAAATTTTTTCTCAGCAATCAGAAGTCTAATCAAGCTGAAACTAGGTTTGGAATATCTATGTGCTAATATCAGGGTTAACCCTATCATGATGAAAATTTAATTGAAGGTCCCTCTAGGGACCCACTAGTAACTGATGCAATTTCACTCAGACTGGCCACTGGGGGAACTAGTGATATTCTTGCACATAAAAAACAAGAATACCTCTAACATGTAACCTACTTTTGCAAAGTAGTCTGAGGATTTTGCCATATCTTTACAAAATTGGTGTCAAAATACTCAGTGGAGTCTGCACCTCATTATAACCTCAATATTAACATTATAAAAATTATGCTGAGATTTGTAAACACCATGGCTGCCACAGGCCAATCTATGGTGGACTTTAGTTTACTCAAACAGCTATAACACATGACATTTTAATATTGGCAGAGACTGCTTGCCAGAGATTGTTCCCTGCATTATTGTGCTAACCTGTATGTGGATTTTGGATGATGACCTGGTTACTTAAAAAAACATGTCATCAGCCAATCAGGTTTCAGCATTAAACTATCCTCAGCATTAAACTATCCTTAACATTAAGCTATCCTCACTAAATCTAAATATTAGTTCCCTCTAGGAGGCCTCTAGTAACTTATAAAACTTCACTCAAATTAGCCACTGGGGGGAGCACTATTCATTCTCTTTAAAAAATAAAGTGTACAGTGAATCTTCTTTTTTCTGAGGATTTTTTACCCTATAGCCCTGATCTATCAAATTTAAGGTAATTTGCATGATATGCAAAACCAACTTTAGTGAACTAATCCTAAGATTGGCCATGGGTTCCCAATTGGCACAACAGAAAAGTGTTTGTCCAATTATTCGGATTTTAAATCCTGAAGATGCCACAGCCATCCAGGGCTAGGAGTCCATGAAAGCAAACTTGGCCATGTGAGTGTGGGAAAGGCGGCATACTCTTTTCCCCTTGTTAGTCACAGTGACACTAGACAAACTTGGGTGTCTGTGAGCTCATGTACAAGGAAGAACGGTGGTAGCACTTTCATCTGGGTATGGTACACTGCCCTGTGATGCAGCAAGAGTAGCAGTTCGAAACGATGTGAAAGAAACACGTGTTGGCCTTCAGTCTCCCCAGTTGGTAGCTGCCATGTGTTAGGAGAAATTTCAATCAATCCATCCATCCTAGGATGGTGGAGCTTGTAAGTCTGCATGAATTCACATGAAACTTGAACACCATATTCATTTTCAAAGTTCAGGACTTGGTCACGCCCACAGGGGGCAAGGCTAAATTAAAATCACTGTTTTAGGAACCGTAAGTCAGATCAAGCTGAAATTTGGTAGATTCCATGTTTGTGCTAATCTATAAGGGGATTTTTGATGTGAACTTAATTATCTAAAAACGTGACTGCCAGATTTCGGCAGGCATCTGACACAGTTAATACGGTCACAAAACTTGAATCACAGGTCCACCTAGGGACCATCCAGTAGCCTATGAACTCTCACATGAATTGTCCTCTGGGGGTGCTATTGATGTTTTCACACTTACAGCCAAGCACATCTTTTGTAAGCTCATGCAAGCCTCTCTGTATTATTTCTAAAAATTATCCTAAAGGTGTTTTTATGACTTCAATTACAGCTCAGAGTAGGAGTTACTTTATCAAAATACTTATTATTTTCCCCCTCATTTTACTGAATTTTCATTTTACAAAATTTATGGAAATTTATGTATTGAGGAGCTGTTTGTTTATTATTATTATTATTATTATTATTATTATTATACATTTTATTTATAGGCGCCTTTCATGGCACTCAAGGACACTTTACAAAATCCATAAAAGAGAGTGAAACAATAACATTATACAATAAAAGCCAATAAAACAAACAAACATAAAATCACATACAAGCCTGCCTAAAAAAATAAGTTTTAAGACGAAATTTAAAGACCGGAAGACTTGAACTATTGCAAACTTCTACAGGAAGTGAGTTCCATAAAAGGGGAGCCGTATAACCAAAAGCTCATGACCGCATGGAAGTTGTCCGAGTGCGTGGGAGAACAAGAGTAAGTGCAGAAGCCGATCTTAAAATGCAAGAAGGTATGTGTATATGAAGAGGATCTAAGAGATATGAAGGAGCCAAATTGTTGAGTGCTTTGTAAGTTAAAAGTAAAATTTTAAAATTTATACAGAATATAACTGGGAGCCAATGCAAATTTAGCAAAACAGGAGAGATGTTGAATCTTGAATCTTTGAATGTGTTCAGAGATGGAAGTTTTGATAATAACTCGAGCAGGAGCATTTTGTACCAACTGTAGTTTGTGAGGTGATTTGGAAGGAAGCCCATAAAACAAAGCATTCCAATAGTCGATTCGTTATGTTACAAGAGATTGCACAAGAGTAGCAGTACTCTTCAGTGAAAGGACAGGACGCTTGATTGATATTCCTAATGTGGAAGAATGCAAACGGGTAACACTGTTAATATGAGCTTTTATCGAAGAGGACACCCAAACCTGATTAGACAGAGGAACAGGGCAATTGTCTATTACCACAGAGGAAATGTTTGACTTATCTATTATGGTTTTTGTACCAACGAGAAGAATTTCTGTTTTACTACTATTTAATTAATAAGAAACAGGAGAGGTCTCAAGACAGAACCCTGTGGAACACCAGTGACAACATAAGTAGGTTTTGATTTAAACTGTTTGAGTTGTACAAATTGAATGTAGTCTGTGAATGAAAACAACATAAAGCCATACCAATAATTCCAGTAGATTCCAAACTTCTTAAGAATATGGAGTGTGAAACAGTATCGAATGCTGCACTAAGATCAAGAAGTATAAGTATTAATAAAAGTCCAGAATCAGCAGCAAGTAATAAATCATTGGATATCTTTATAAGTGCAGTCTCGACACTGTGATAGGAACAAAACCCTGACTGGAACTACTCATATAAACTATTACTAGAAAGATGACCACGGAGCTGGGGAGCAACAATTTTTTCAAGAATTTTTGACTAAAAGGCAGATTCAGAATAGGACGATAATTATCAGTATTCTTTGTGTCAGTCCCTGGTTTCTTGAGAGTGGGTGTTATCACTGCAGTTTTAAATGCAGTAGGGACTGTACCAGAAAGAAGTGAAGCATGCATGATGTCTGTGATTAAGGAGGAAAGAAAAGGTACACCAGCTTTAACCAAGTGAGTCGGTAATGGGTCCAGTTGACACGTGGCAGATTTAGATTTTTGTACAATGGAACATATTTCCTCAACTGTTGGAAGTTTAAAAGTAGAAAAAGTAGAAACAGAAGATAACGGAGTTGACATTGGGCTAGAATGAAATATGTTACATTCAGAGTTTGGTAGAACCAACTGCTGATGAATGAGTTAAATTTTCTTATTCAAAAAAGCATGAATGCTTCACACAGCTCAGTAGAGTATATATGAGTTTCAAAAATCAGGTGCCTTTAAAATAGTGTTAACCACAGAGAAAAGACCCACTAGACCCAATTAAACTAGAATAATAATCTGATTTCGCAGTGGAAAGTGTAAACTTTCATATGGTCAGCATACAGATGTTTATGAACTACGAATCCAGTCTTAACATATAATCGTTCTAATCGATGACCCTTGACTTTTAGCTGACGGAGTTCTGATGTAAACCAGGGTGTAGAGTTGACAAACGAAACAGTTCTGGTTTTCAATGGAGCACAAGAGTCAAGGATCATTTCAAGATTATCATTGTAATGCTGGACTAAATCATCAAGAGTCCATGGATAGTCTTTACAGGGAAGTGTGGAAAACATTCTGTGAGGATTGAGGCATCAATATTCTTAATATTACGAAAAGTAATAGTATGACTCAGATTAGGTTTAGATACGGATAAAGAGACATTAAAAGACACCAACAAGTGATCAGACAGTGATAAATCAGAGATAGTGCAAATATCTGGAATCATACCTGAACAGCATACCAAATCCAGAGTATGACCTTTTGAATGAGTTGGCACGTTAATAAATTGCTGCAATCCAAAACTATTCAAACATGATAAAAATCAACCAAAACCACACTGGAGGACAAGAAACAGAGAGAAGTTAAAAATGCAGAAAATTCCTGCAAGAATATGCGATTGGCCTTTGGAGACCTGTACACCACAACAAGAATGGTTGGAACAGAACCACTGATTTGCAAAGCAATAGATTCAAATGATGTCCATTCTGTTACAGGAAGAGTTGTAACTTTCCATTTTTCCTTATGTAACATTGCAAGCCCACCACCCCAACCAATAGTACATGGTTTGCTGCTAAAAACATATCCAGGAGGAACAGAATGATCAGAAAATCATTTTGGAATCATTTCCGGAAAAAATGGAAAAAAGTCATTACTTTGTTGCCAAGTCTCAGTTAGACAAAGAAAATCGAACTTACGATCAGACAGTAGGTCATACACGAAAAGACCTTTGTTGGAAAATGACAGAATATTCCACAATCCGAATAAAATATCGTTCTTACCGGTGTTAGTGGTAGTGGCCTTGGTTAGCTTTGCTAACACACTGTGATCAACAGTCCGAGTATGTTTCCTTGGAGGATGAGGGTTTGAAGACCAAAAGGATGGAATTGCACTCGCAGAGACAGTTCTAAAACTCCGGCGAGATCCATGATGGACATATTTACGGCGCAGTATAAAAGCAATAGCCTGATGTAAGTACAAAGCAGGCAGAGGCTCGCCGTAATGAACACGGAGCTGCCACAATTCCGCTGCCGTGTACTGATAGAGGGAAAACACAGGATGAAAAATTGAGCAGAGAATAATCCACACAACTGCAAGCCATAAAGGCAGTTTGACGATCATCATAACTGCAGCTGAGCAGGAGGTTAGAGCAGACGTCCGACAGCCAAAACAGATTTCCAGATGAGTAGTAATCCAACAATGCCGGAAACAATCTCCAGATAGCAAATAGCGGTAGACCAAAATCTCTTATAAACATACAACGTTTGTATAAAATAATCCAGGCAGGTGAATAAAACACTATAAAAAATACAGGTAAACACAGATAAACTAAAATCCTCCCCAGAGCAGTGGCTGCTAACTGCGCCAGAGTTCGCTCCGGAAGTCCTTCCGTGATCTTTGTGAGGAACTTCCCATAGAGTTACAGAGTTATTGTCATTCCTGTTGTGACCTGGGAAGCTATTTTTGTTATTTTAAGAAAGCTATTTAGGTTATTTAATTTTATCTATTTAAAGATCTATTTAAAGATGTTTTACGCTACTATGTTTACAACCGTTATATGTCTAAAGCTCAAAGCACATAATGTTTTGATATTAAACATTATGTTCATTTAATGTAATGTTCTTTTAAATGTAGGTTAGTAATAGGTGCCCTTGTTTAAAAATAATCGGTACTGGCCCTGAAAAAACATATCACTCCACCCCTACTGTATTTGCAGCTGAATCGTGTACAAATAATGCAAAAGCAAGCACACCTGTATTTGTTAATCAAAGATGAATTGTGTACAACAAGCAAAAGCTGGACCAAAACTGCACAAAATCCTCTGAGAGGCCATTCTGGGCCAGGCCTTTTTTTGGTCATTTAAAGAAGGACTCACAAAACAACTTTTGTGTAGGTTGGCCAAGTTTCAGTACCTGCATGGGTGCACAGAGCACATAGCAGGAGGAGGCAGGTGTGGGTGGTTTTCAATGGTGACTGTTTTCTTCACATGATCCTGGCTGATGTCCTCATACATCTGATCAACAGTGAGGGGCTGTCTTTCCTAGGAAACAGCACAAAACACAGGCTCAATTTTAATGATAAAAATGACTGTGATTTTAACGTCCAAAATAATATATTTTGTTTTTTTTGCCATGAGGATTGTGCATGAACCTCATTATATCCAAAAAGCCACAGCCTAGGAGTTTGATAGTACTTGTCATAAGTTATGTATAAATCATAGGTTCTTGTTTGAAGAATGGCATCTTCCCCGCTTGCCTCAGCCTTCCATTTAGCTGTATCTGCCATTTTACTTGTGTCAAGAGTGGCCTACACAAATATTAAAACAGTAAATGTTAATATTTAGATGCACAAACAAGGCACAGATGCCTATATACAAGAAGAAAAATTAGTACAAAACTCATTGTACCTCATCTGTTTCCAGAAGCCCACTTTCTTCATACTCTGAAATATACACACTAGCTTTATATTTACACAGCAGTTATCGTATCATCAAGATCCAGTAAAACATATGTTCATATAAAAAATATATTTTTTAAATTATATTCTTGTAGTTACCCTTCATATCTGCTGCCTCCACTTCATCATCATCATCATCACTATTTCCACTGCCCAAGTGCACATTCATGTTCATATTGTCCTTCAAAACGGGAAAAAAAATGTTCATGTTCAGCTGAAAGAAGACACCTGAGTTTGTTATAGCACTAAGTGGAAATTCCTCTGTTATGAGAATTTATGTAGGTACCACCTTACTTTGTTATCCAGCGAGATTTCACGAACCGCCTCCATCATACCAGTCACTGGCAATGTCAAAGTAATACATGTTTTTGTAACTTTAATTCTAATACAGACAATTGCAAAAACAGGTTCACTTTTTGGTAGTTAATTTTGATCTTACCAGAGTGATGATAAGTGTCAACCCATCCTCCATCTCCATCATCCTCTTCTATAATGGCCTCCAGCTCTTCAGAATACTCCATTTGTTTACAACGCTTATAACATGGAACTGAGACAAAGGAAGCTACACTATGAATTTTGCCATCTAAAGACTATAACTTATCTTAAACTATGGATTTATTCATGGATTTATTAATAAATGTTTCCATAGTCCAATTAGATGCTACACACCATTACGGGTTAACAGAAACTGCTTGTCCTTGGGCAAGTATGGCTTCACCTTTGCTTCTTCTCCTGATGCCCTACAGTTAAACAAACTTATTTAAGCAATAATAATAATAATAATAATAATAATAATAATAATAATACATTTTATTTATAAAGCACTTTACATTTTAAAGAAAA